>SRPU01000963.1:0-12285 GCA_018360185.1 Claviceps lovelessii
TTTTTCTTCGTCTTTCCCTTTTCCATCTTCTTTTTCACAAACATCATCCTAACCCCAAGCCCATAGATCGTCAACGGCACCAAAAAGTGGATCACCAACGGAACCTTCTGCGACTACTTCGTCACAGGCGTCCGGACCGGCAAAGGCCTCAGCGTGCTCCTCATCGAAAGAACCGAAGGTCTCGAGACCAAGCCCATCAAGACGTCCTACTCGGCCGCCGCCGGCACCAGCTACGTCACCTTTGACAAGGTCAAAGTCCCCGTCGAGAACCTCCTCGGCGAGGAAAACAAGGGCATGCACGTCATACTCAGCAATTTCAACCACGAACGCTGGACCATGGCCTGTACGTGTCCATCTTGATCCGCGCGGGGGGGGGGGCGTCCATTACACTAACAACCCGAAATAGGCGGCTCCATCCGCGTCTCCCGAACGATTGTCGAAGAATGCCTCAAGTGGGCGAATCAGCGCCTCGTGTTTGGCAAACGTCTTATTGACCAGCCCGTCATTCGAAGAAAGTAAGAACCCCTCCCTTCACTTTCACCAAAACCAAAAAGGATTCATACCCGGATTACATGTACTAAACAGAAAACACCATTTTCTTCTCCCCCCCCCCCCTTTAGAATCGCCAAAATGATCGCCCTCGTCGAAGCCAACCAGTCCTGGCTCGAAACCATCACCTACCAAATGTGCCACATGCCCTACAACCTCCAGGCCCAGCACCTCGCCGGCCCCATCGGCCTCCTCAAAATGAGCGTGACCCGCGCCGCCCACGACATCGCCGACGAGGCCATCCAGATCTGGGGCGGCAGAGGTCTCACCCAGACCGGCATGGGCAAACACATTGAGATGTTCCATCGAACCTATGCGTTTGATTCCATATTGGGAGGTGCAGAGGACATTCTTGCCGACTTGGGTGTCCGGCAGGCTGTCAAGAACTTTCCGAAAGCAATGTTATAAGAAGAGGTAGATGAGCTGGGTTTTTATCTCGTAGAAGTGTGAGTGTCTTTGTTTCAAGCAATTTCTACTTGCGATTGGCGTTTTGGGTACACAAACGGTTTCGTTATCTTCTTTCTTTCTTTTTTTTTTAAAAAAAGAGAGAGAAGCATGAGAATAAAAAATGGCATAAACAAACATGCTTTTCGCAGCGGAAACGGCATCAAGATGAAAAACTCGTCAAGCAGCGCGAAAGCATTCGCATAAGTTGCCCTTGTATCTGCCACGTCATTTACGTGGCAGTTCACATTCCCCGACATAGGCCCACACGTACAATTTTTGGTCGTTATACATATTCAATCTCTTCGCATCCAGAGTTTGCATACATGAAATCATCACAAAACCAGTCAAAAGGTCAAGGCTGCGCAGATTGTTATATCCCCAATGAATAGCATCAAAACGTTTTCAATTCTTTTGCCCTGGCAGTACTCTCAAGAAGGAAAATACCGGAATCATTGTATGAAGACCATCAACCAGGACCCTGGTCACAAAACCTCCTTTCCCTCCCACTGTTTTTTTCTCTTTTTGTTTCGATGCTAATCGTGCTGTTTATCATATGAAGGTACGGAAAACCAAGAATTCCTCATATTCAGGTTCCAATTTCACTTCCGTGGTGAAGAGTCAACGCCGTAATTGCCAGGCAAACCAGGTTCATGATGTGCCTCGAATCAAAATTTTGTGGAGATAGAGAGACCACCCGATAAATGTTGGTGAAACCCAGATCCTATACAGGAAAACCGAAAGTTGCCAAAGAGAAAAACTTTTTGGGTTGCCTGCAATACGAGAGTCCTAAACGACAAAGAAAATGGGATAGGGAGGTAGAGCAGCTTTTTTTTTTTTTTTTTTTTTTTTTCCTGGCATGAACGTTGTTTTAAAAACACGTGAATCGAAAACATAGCATATTCGTCATGGGTATCATGGATCTGCCACACCAAAATTCCTTCTGTTCAGTGAGACAGTGGAAATATTCCAAGGCCACCATGCGTAAGTTTTGAGACGTCCCCTAGTTGGGGCAGGCAGACTGGACATGACCAGCCTGCTGGCACTTGTAGCAGATTTTCTCGCCACCGGACGATTCCTTAGGGCAGTCACGGGAGTAGTGGCCAGACTCGCCACAGTTGTAGCACTTCATGCCGTTGACGCATTCTCCTGTACGTTTTGTCAGAAAATTACTCCATGACTTTTGAAGCGAGTATCCGAAATACTTACTGGACATGTGGCCGTAGCCACCGCAAGAGTAGCAAGTTTTGCCAGCGCCGCCGCCGAAGCCGCCTCCGAAAGAGCCGCCATAGGAACCGCCAGCCTTAGAGCAGTTGCGAGCAATGTGGCCTCTTTCTCCACACTTTGGAATGTCAGCTTCAATTTAATATTTTCAGCATGGCCGGCTACCCGTAAGTCACTGTACCTTGTAGCATTCAGTTGCTTGGCCACCCGCAGCACCGCCTCCAACAGGGCATTCGCGGGAAATGTGACCAGTTTGACCACACTTGTAGCAAGACTTGTTGTCTTTCATGGGCTCTGAGCAGTCACGGCCTGCAGCAGAAGTTAGTGAGCGTGTTTGTTGCGAAGCGGGAGATATCTCAATCACTCACTCATGTGGCCCTCGCCTAGACTGGAGTCAGCATATGGTCAACTAGTACAGCATATATTTAATCAAAATCATACCTCCGCAGTTGTAGCTATGTCTACTGGTTAGTGTTATGATGCAAAGTTTGGGCTTTTGCACTATCTTACCACTTAGCAGGGCCTTTGGAGGGACAGTCGCGGGCCTAAGCCAATAATGTCAATTTCCACAAGCATGAATGTCGCCACAAGATTAAAATTGTACCTGGTGTCCAGGATTGCCACCTGCGCAAAAGGAAAAGAAGTGTTAACGAAAGGTCATGTTGTCAAGTCAAGAAGAGAAGAAAAGCAAGTTTTTTTTTCTGAGAAAAAAAAATGACAAAACAAGAAAAAAAAAATGAGGAGCGGCCGTTTTCTTCTTCATATTGCTTGAGAGCAGTGATTGACTGAGAGAAGAAGTAGGCAATGAGGCAAGAAGAGCTGAGTATTGAACGCACAAGAGTAGCATGCTCCACGAGCAGCGCCAGTGTTGGGAGTGAATTCCATACTGTTGGAAATGATGGGCAAATGATTTCTGTTTCTGGGTGCAGTGTCAGTAACTCGACGATTGATGAAGGCGCAGCATTATCATAAATTCCCGCGGCAATATGAAATTTCTGTCGACGGGACAGCAGATACAGTAGTGAGATTCAGAAGACGGGCTCGTTTGTACCAGAGGCCGACAAATGCTCACAAAGGTTTGCTCGTGGATGAGAAGTACCTACATATAAGCAACAGGTGATGATTGAGAATGGACGGGAGTACGGCAATTGTCAGGCGATAGGAAGGTAAGCAGGTTCGGATTCTGAAGTGGTCGGGTCGAGGATGGGAAAACTTTTTGGCGTTAATGGCAGTTTAGCGGGGCTCATTCTTTGCCGCACAGTAATGGCAATCCGAGCCGCTCAGGACCAAGAAGAGGCGGCCAGCAGAAAGCCAAGATTGTGTGGCTAGTAGAACAAACCGTCCAGGGCGAGAGTGGCGTCGGGCAAGTCTCCTCCGGCCAAGCGGGGCGGAACAAGGCTTCAGTCTGCGTCGACTCTGCGTCGACTCTGTGTCGACTAATGACAAAGTTGCGCCCAGACCTCCAGTCGATGTCGATGTATGCAGTTCACTCAGCTTCTCAACCGTGGTGCGGAAGTGTGACCAAGATGCGAAGAAATAACAAGTCGATGGGAGGTTTTGGTGCAAACGAAAGAGCGGGCAAGTCGAGCTGGATTTCACCTGCATACCTACCTACCTACCTTGGTACCTACCTACTTCTTTTATTGCTTGGTCGTACCAAGTGGCAGCACCTGTCAAGTCTGTCGACTCTGGTCGATCTGATACATGGCCAGCTGCCAGGCGCGGCCCACAGCCACTAAGTACTGATACGTTGAATCGCTAATATAGTGAGCACAAGTAGTTGCGAACATTTTGCCATACATTTTCAATGCAAAATGCTTTCGAATGACCTTAACACGACCCCACAGTACATGTCCCATATCCACTCTACAGCAAGTCGCAGTCACGCGGTGGACGGCGCGTCTGACGTGCGCCAGTCTGAGTACGAAATTGGCTGGCAATGTCATTGGCAACCGCCTACCGGGTTAGACTCACCAGTATGGAACGGGCACATAACACGATAACACGTACCTGCCGCGCACCTGCGGTCAAACCCAAGACGCTATTCCACGATTAGGTCTATGCTCTCAGTTCGCACTGCTAGCTGATCGAACCGATAGCCCTCGAGAACGATCGTCATTGAGCCTCACGTGCTCGTGTGAAAGCGTGCCGATGGGATCTGGTGGACGCGATCATTCAGTAGTACACCTTTGACCACTACCATGTGGAAGTTGTGTTGACGACGAAACTACATAATGGCGGCTGACCCATTTCACAAAGGACGCGAGGCTCTCTTTGAAGCTCTTTCTGGCATTTGTGACCAGATTGAGAAAGGCCTCCGGGAAGATCAGCAGGCTCAGGCTTCGAGATCCAGTGCAACAATTCTAGAACAGCTGGACGTGATTGAGAAACTGCGAGCGGAAAATGAGGCACTGCGTGGGCAACTGGCGAAACTGCAATCCTCTCCGATGACCCCGACTGGCGACGACCCGCCTGCAACAATCGAGAACGCATTACCGAGACAACCTGCCGTGCCCCGTTCTCTCCCAACAACTTCAGTTGGGCCAGAAGAATCGACGCCCGCCGCCGGTGCAGGTTGCAAAGGAGACTGCTCAAAGGTCTTGCGGAGATATCATGCCATTGCTGCGAATTTCAAGACAGCCAAAGACGCCCTGGAAAGAAGAAAGATTGAGAGAATACAATGGGCCCGGCACACAGAGTATCTCAACACTAAGCTTCGGGAAGCTGAAGAGCAATATGGCATTCAAATCCTAGATCATCAAGAGCCTCGCATAGATGTACCGTCTGCCACAGCGATTGACGCGGAGGAACAAGTATTCGATCCTGCGCTCAGTTTCACATCTGATGATGGCTCGTCAGCGGCTGAGCCAGAGTTGCCCGTCTTATTGTCGAAGCCTTTGCCGCACGGAGAGATCACTGTCGCTGCAGATACAAGCTCACAGACGACACAAGGGCAACCGTCTGACGCGACATCCCAGTCTCCTGCCGCCCATGCACTTTCCGGTGACACCACAATAAAACAGGAGCCATCTTCTGACGTTCCAGAAATAATAACAGAACGAAAGGTCAACAAACGGAAACGTGCTGATGATGGTGCAGACGCAGTCGTGAAACCGCTCGTCAAATCCGAGTCTGACGGCGGTTCCAGTCCGATCATGTCCGTACCGGCTGCAAAACTCTGCACGCAGGAAAGCCTTGACCTGGGGGATATCGGCCAGAAGGTACAAACTCCTAGAAAGCGCCGGTTTCTAGAACAAAACGAACCTCAAACAGAAATAACGTCCCGCTTCAAGCTCGGAGCTCTGACTCCATTGAGCGCTCCAGCTCTTCGATATTCCCACCCCGCAAAATTACCACGCCAAAACTCTGCATTAATGCCTCTTGACGGAAACATTCGGCTCGTGAAACCGAATAATATGAAACGTGGCGCGAAAAACCGCAGACGTGAAGTCGCGATTAGCATTGCAGAATTGGCCGATGACTATGCTCTCGATCAGGAAATAAATCCCATCAAGTTGACAGATGAGTCCAGATCCAAGTCAGCTAAGAGCAGACTTGACATTCTCCTCGATGGAAGGACAGAAGAAGCAGATGATCATCCGGCATTGACACCAACGAGAAACCAGCCGTCAACTCCAGCTTGTGATGCGGCTCTCCACGTACCGAAACGTCGACAACTTCCATTCGACAAAAATGAAGACCGGGACGGAAAACCTATGAACACTACCCGTGCGCAGGCCGTGTATAGCAAGAGTGAGGTCAGGTCGCGTGTTTCGATGTCGAAATCGGATCAACGACAATCGATAGGGATTTTGCGCAATAAACCACCATCAGACCTCAAATTAAGCGACTTTAAAATTAACCCCTTTGTCAATGAGGGGCACGACTTCGCTTATTCTGAAGTCGTTCGGGATAGGGCTGATAGAGCATGTTTACCCGGATGCATCGACATGCATTGCTGTGGAAAACAATTCAGAGCTCTAGCAGTTTCTCAGCGGCCGGATGCGCCACTTACCCCAGCACAGCGACAGGAAGAGCAAAAGCTTCTGGAAGACTATCTAGGAGACTCATCATACCGCCTCGCAACCATGAACAAGGAAGAGAGGATGGAGTTGTGGATCGAAGCAAAAACGCAAGAGCTTGCCAACAAATATGGCAAGCACAGGCACAGGTTTTCACGCATGCAAAGTCCTCCGGGTTTTTGGGATGCTGACTTTCCTGATACTCAGCAGCTAGAGGCAGACAGACAAGAAGCAGTAAAAAGGACTAGGCAAGCAATAGCAGAGCGTTACCGCGAGGCTCTCAGGCCTGGTGGAAGGTGGAAGTTTGCAGATGAATAGAGACGCTAGATGAGGAACAAAAGAAATTAGAGTCTCATAATTACCGCATGCGGTCGAGGCGCATCTCGTGACTGCTGGACCCATCAAATGCTTGGAATACCATCTCCATCACCCTCCTGAATTTATGCAAGGAGCAACTATATAGTTGTGACTCGTAAGCGACAGTACAGTTTGCGAAGCATCGACATCATAAAAAAGAGCTTCCATTTCCAGCTACATACATAACTACATATAAGCCCTTTCTGGAAAAGTAGGAGTTATAAAAGACTTTGACTAAATGTTTTCTTAGCTTACCTACGTCAGTGTCTAAAATAAGTGTATGCTGCATGTGCGTTAGTAACGATTAGTAAACTCCACAACGCACCCGAGCTGGTCGCTAGACTCAAAGAGGCAGATTGTGGGGCTGCGTCAAGGTAAACGCCCATCACCTTCGTCGACGCCTGCCTCACGTCTTGTCGTCAAGATCTTCATACCGATCATCAACAGCAAATGGCATCCATGTATCGCGGCTACATGTCGTATGCGCCTCAGCAATACTATGGCATGCCACCTCAGTACAACAACGGTGCCATGCCATCCCAAGGATACATGCCCTACCCGACATATGGAAGGTCACCGCCGCCACCGCATCAATATGCTCCCATGATGGGTGTTAGCATTCCTCAAAACTATCCTCGCCACTATGAACAATCCGCAAGTCTCGCGACACCCTATCAACCCCCTTCTTCTTCCATTCCTATTCATCCGCAAACTCCTTCTTCAACACATTCATCAACAATGATCCCTCCACCAACGCCGCGTCCTCCTCAAGTTGTTGAACGCACTTCATCTCAACCGCCGCCGCCACCACCAGCAGTTGAATCTCCTGTCCTTTCAGAGCGGCCCATCTTCCGACCACCTGTAAGTCGTATTGTTATAATACAACAACATTATTATTGCTGTTGTGATCTCTTCCCCGCACTGGCCCTGGGTTGATAAGCTAACTCGAGCGTTTCAAATAGCTTCCTTGGTTATCGAGACCGGACTTGGTATTTCCCAAACGAACCCCACGATCGCGGCTCAAACGGACACCGCGGCCAAGAATCAAGAAGAAATCCCCATCTTCTACTAGCGAAGCGATTTCTTCACCCGAACAACCAGGCGCTACCGTTGAACAACCATCCGCAGATACCAGCACACATGCGGCCTCGTCAGAAGTGTCGTCAGTCGCTGATCATGGCAAAGCTCCTGTGAAACCTTCGTCTGACAGTTTAACTGAGGCGGTTTCAGACAAAGATGCTTCACATCGATTGCCGTTTCAGCCTTCTGCGGCCGCAACCAGCGGCGATATCGCGGATCTCACTGCCAATCGCGATGACGATGTCAAGCACTCCGAGAAGCCTACCATCCAAGCGGCAGATGCTCCCAGTGAGCCTATTGCATCTCCAACTCCCCCGAAAGCTGCACCGACCAGCTGGGCAAAGCTGTTTTCACCGCCAGCTAGCCAAAATACTTCTCGCCTTAATGGGGTCGATGGTACATCTGCAGGAAAGGGAGGGGACTCGGCAACTGCCGCATCCATGATGTTATCCGGCTCAAACTTCTCTCCTGCGCATAAGTCTTCCTTGGCCGAGGTCATCCGAACCTTTCACGTAGACAGCAATAACAGAGCTTCGTTGATCGAGCCCCGCGGCCTGATCAATACCGGCAATATGTGCTACATGAACTCAGTATGTATCAGCTTCTAGATGCTTTACACAACATCAAACCCGTCTTACTCTCGACAGATATTACAAGTTCTCGTGTTCTGTACTCCTTTCTACGATTTTCTGGAGCAGCTAAGACAGAAGGCTGCTCATAATTTCAAGAGCGAAACGCCTCTTGTCGACATTTTGTGAGTAAACGGATTTTTCCGAATCTGCTCCGGAACAGCATACTCAATCAATATTTATCAGGGTTGTTTTCATGCAAGAGTTCAAAGTCCTTGCCTCCGCCAGTAACGCCGATCAACTCAGACACATAGTGAGGCCGGAGACATTTGAGCAATTTGGAGAGCCATTCACTCCCGAGTTTGTGTACGACGCCATCAGGCAGCTTTCGCGATTCGCCAGCATGGAGGTGAGCAAAACGTATCATCTTTTTTTGGAGACGATGTGGAGCGTTTTTTAACACATTCATCACAGCACGGTCATCAGCAAGATGCCGAAGAGTTTCTTGGCTTCTTACTTCAGACCCTCGACGACGAATGCACTCACCTCATGAACAAGCCATTGAACAGCGAAGGCAGAAAAGCTGGAGCAAGTGCTTCCGCGGTGCAGAATGGGCCGGACGCGTCAGGGGATTGGCTCGAAGTGGGACGCAAGCAAAAGGCTGCCATTAGTCGATTGTCGGGTTCCAGCTCATCCACACCCATCACAAAGATATTTGGTGGCCTCTTGCGATCCGAGCTTCGCGTACCTGGGCTCAAAGATTCCATTACCACGGAGCCTTACCAGCCCCTGCAACTGGACATTGGCTCGCCGGAAATCCGCAATGTCGTGGACGCTCTCAAGGGCCTGACTCGACCTGAGCGTCTACAAGGAGACTTTAACTCTTCTCGCGGCAAGGACGTTACAGCTACCAAACAGGTGTTCATCGAGTCGTTGCCCCCCGTCCTCATCCTGCATCTGAAACGGTTTCAGTTTGACGCGGAAGGCCATGGCACCATCAAGATTTGGAAGAAAATCGGCTATCCGTTGGAACTTGACATTCCGCGTGAAGCACTGTCGCGGCAACGTCGTCAGAGAATTGGTACTGGCCCTATGCCTCGTTACAAGCTTATTAGTGTTGTGTACCACCACGGGAAGAACGCCAGCGGCGGCCATTACACAGTCGACGTTCGCAGGCAAGATGGCCGAGAATGGATTCGCATGGACGATACTGTCCTCCGCCGAATCCATGGCGATGAGGTGGCCAGAATCGGATCAGAAGAGGACGTCAAGGATGTACACAGAGAAAACTCTCCGGCCTCTGGGGCCGCTGCCAACCGATTCCGCGTCATGCACGACGAGGACACGGGCGACGAAGACGGCTGGAACCAAGTCACAACGTCAAGCGGCGGCAACAAAAAACTCAACAGCTCTGCAAACGGTACGAGTAGGGCGAGCAGCGAGAAGAAGCAAGTCAAGGACAACATCAAAGATAACAAAGTCGCCTACCTGTTGTTTTATCAGCGCATGTAAGGACCAAATTCTGTTGGGTCAGGTATTCCACACAACGGTCAAAAAGATGATGGAAAAAATATGCCCATGTGGATATATACATATGTGTATATTCTCTCGGGGATAGAAGAGGATCGAGCCACATGTACACAATCTACAGTGACACGATTTCCTTTGTGACTGAGTTGCCTGGGAGACTGGAAGACGGCGCAGGTCGTGATAAGGTTTACTACTTGTAAAAGGTGTGGGTGCTTGCGCGCAGCGGACGAAACTGGTTGTAGCGGATATTCTTTTTAGAAATTAAAGAAAAAAAGAGTAAAAGATGCAAAAAAAATCGTGTAAAAAGGGAAAGGAGCAAAAAAAAAAAAAAAAAAAAAAAAAAAAAAAAAAAAAAAAACGGCCTAAAAGGGAAAACTGAAATAAAAAGATGATACAAACACGATTGGCGTGAAGTATATTGAACAGTGAAAAGGGATTATTCTGCGTGATTCTGTGCGAACTGAAAACACGAATGAAAATGGACGTCTTTTCTGACAAAAGGAATATCGAGTATGGGACTTTGAGATGACAAGCACACACGTTTTGTATTTATTTTTAAGGATTGTGTAAATTTCGGCAGTACTTGTGGCGCCGCACGAGACGTTTTGCCATGATTTGTATTTCAAGTTTGTGGAAATATTGGTGGTATTTGCGCCGTATTGGACGTTTGCCCTATATTTTATATATGCGAAGATGGTATAATTATTCGTAGTATTGAGGCTAGGATAGGCGTTTGCCTATATTTACCATTGCAAGCTTGTACAAGTATGAGTAGTATTTGTGCTATATGCGTCGGTTTGCTGTATTGTGTATTTCATCTTGTATGATGGTTCGCAGTATTTACGGCTGTACTGGACGTTTCCCCATGTTTTGGTATGTCAAGTTTGCGGAAATATTGGCCAGCATATGCGCCATAGTCGTCGTTTTCCCATGTTTTTTTTAAGTCTCCCACATCTCATTGTCTTGGTGGCGAGTACGTACGCAGATACTTGGTCGTTGGGATGGCGACACGGAAACGAAGAATGGCGCGGGGCAAGTGGGTGGTACATGTCTTGACAGAACCACATCTGTACATTTTGTAAGACCAAGTAAGAGTACACGGGACTGTGAAGTCGTTCTAAGCAAGTGGCATTTGAAATCTGGGTTCCCCATGACAAAAGTGACAAAGTAAAAAAAAAAAAAAAGAGAACACCCGCTCTCCATGAGTCGTTTTTTTTTTCCCTTTTCCTTTCACCATATGCTATCTTTTTCCTCTTCCTCTACACAGAGTATCTCATTTCGTCCGCTCAAAACAGCTCATCTCTCGTCCTCTCGCCTAGTGTCGCTTCGCAACGGACATGGAATCAAGGGCATCCTTCTCGGCTAGTTCAGCCTCGACCTGGTTGATGATTTCGCTGAGGTAGGGAGTATCCTGAGAACCGTTCGTATTAGTAGGCAGACGGAGAAAGTAGTGCGAGGCACGTTTGATCCGTACCTCCTCGGACTTGGTCCACTGGTCCTGGGGCAGAAGCTTGTGCTGGTAACTGCACTGGACGGAGCGGCGGATGCGGTAGATTCGGTCATAGGACTCCTTGGGGGAAAGACGTCGCAGGGCGATTTGGGTGGCTTCGCGCTCCTCCTCGTGAAGGTCGTCATATCTATATCGATCAAGCCGAGGTTAGTCACCGCCCGACCTTGAGAGTGGCATAAGTAGTCCGATCGATGACGCTCGCGCCAAGGATAACAGAAGATTTCACAATAAACCAAAAGGTCGGTGCCGAAAAAAAAAAAGAAAGAAAGAAAGAAAGAAAGAAAAAATCTTGTCTGTTCTTGTCGTCCCCGATATTCTGTGCCTGGGTGTCCCAATTTGTACTCGAACGGGCGTTGTCAAGGAAAGGACAGGCTGATTTACCTCAATCCGAGCTTCTTGTATCCAGCAGCATTGGCGTACCAGTTTGCAGCGGGCATGACCATCTTGGCCAGCCAGGGCCGGCGCAGGATAAAGGGAGCGAGGGAGTAGCCGGACATGTTGGTGGACGATTCGGCGGCGGGCGCGGCGAGGCTTGAATTTGAATGGGGATCTACGAGAGGGTGAAGATGAGCGAGTGCTCAGACTGCATTTCTTTTTGCCGGGGATGCGCGGAATGCGGCGACGTTGATTGGGGAGGGGGAAGAGCGGTCCGATATGTCACGTGAGGGGGAAGCCGCGTGGAAACCATTACGCGCTATAAATATGCACGTGACATCTGCTCCGACGCAGGAACGTTTGTAACGGAACGGTTCGAGAGCCATCTCTACCGTGCCAAGCTGCCCGGACCTGAATTCTGGTGACAGGTCCCTCTGGGTTGGACAATATCATGGCAAAGTTATAGTTGTTATAAAGGCTGTTATAATATGGTCATTTCACTTACGGTTGTTAACATTTCACCAAATCTGTCACGGGCTGTTACTACCTTGGTCAGACAGGGTCATGTACTTTTTTCTTTACTTTTTATTTCCATTTACTTTTTTTGTGGTTTTTTTTTTTTTTT
>SRPU01000964.1:0-12273 GCA_018360185.1 Claviceps lovelessii
ACTAGTAGTATATATAAAAAGTATATATAGTATACTAGGGATATTCTCTTATACCTTTAATAAGCTAGCCTATACCTTAATATTAGTAAGTGTGCTTTTAGTATAATAAAGGTTAAGTACTTAGGGTTTATTATTTAGGCTAGCTATATAGTATGCCTAAATCTAGCTAAAATAGTAGCTATTTAGAAATAAAAGGCACTAATAAGGCTATAAAGAATATATAGCTTCTTAGGCTTTATAAATTTTTATTAAGAGTTTATAGCTAACTTTTTAAACCTTACTAAGCCCTTACTTAACCTTATTAAAAAGGGTATTTTATTTATTTAGTTCTCTAAGTATTAAATATTCTTTTAATACCTTAAGAATATATTTTTATTAGCCTCTATTTTTATATAATAAAACCTTACCTTAAATATAGTAGTTAAAGCTAATATATTAAGGGAGGCACTTAAGGGTTATTTCTTTTAATATAATATAGTAAGTATACTATAATTAATAGCTTATTACTTAGCTAAACTTATAGCCCTTTAGTAAAACTATATAATTTATAATAAAAAGCTTCTTAATATTATTTTATACCTTAAGGCTTAGTTTACTAAGCTTTATAGTATTTTTAAACTATTTATAATTCTTACTAATTATAAGAATTTAAAATACTTTATAAGCCCTAAGGAAATATTAAAATACTAGGTATATTAAGTAAAGACTCTCTCCCTTTTTAATTTCTACCTTTATTACTACCTAAGCTTTTAAATAGTATACTCTAATATACTATTTTACTATAAATAAAATAAATTAAAGGAATCTCTACTAACCTAACCTTTACTTTACCTAATATTTATTATATACTTATTATACCTATTTCCTACTTAGCCTATATCTATAAAAAATATAAATTAAACCTAGAATATAGCTACTACTACTAACCTATAAGGGTATAATTTCTTTACTAATACCTATCTTTAAAGCCTTTAAAACTAGGGTATATAGGCTAACCTAATATATTATATAAAAATTAAAGTAATATAGTTTAAAGCTTAATAGTTCCTTATTAAAGTAGCTACCTATTAGTAAGTTAATAACTATATAATTAATACCTATAGTGCCTTATTATTTTATAGCTATCTTTAGGCATTATAGTATAAGCCCCTTACTACTATACTAATCTAATAAACCTATAACTTATTTTTATTAGGCTACTTAGGGAAAAATATAATCTTTTAGGCACTTTATTATAGCTACTACTAAAAGAGTATATTAAAAAATATTATATACTATATATAAAACTACTATTATTATAGGGCTTATAAAAGCTAGCGCCTATATTAAGGCCTTCTCTAACCTATTTTAGCGCTAAATAAATATTAATTATAAATTTTAATAAACTTTATAACTAACCTTTTAAAATTTAATATAAATACTCTTTAGTTCCTTATAGTTATTATAAATTACCTCTTTAAGTATATATAATTAAAAGCTATAATAAATATAAGTATAAAGGTATATACTTAATATTTCCTTAACTATTAATAGTATTTTTATAGGTTTCTTTTAAGTATTATTTTAAACTAAGGCTTAGACTAAATAAATAGGTTTTAGTTAATACTTTACTCTCTTATTAATACTAAATAGCTTCTTTTTATATCTTACTACCCCTAAACTAATAGTAGTATTAAATATATAAATTAAGAAATATAGGCAGTACTTTAAGTAATAGTTTTCTTTATTTAAATAAACTAGCTAATATATTTTATAGTATACTAGCTTACCCTTAATAATTATACTTTCTTAGTTATTAGCCTTAGTATATATATAGCCCTTTATAATTTTAATATTAACTTTATTTAGTATATACTAGCTTTTATTTAAAGCTATATATTAGCTAAAGAATAAGTAGTTTAATTCTTTAAATATATTAAGTAAAGTATAGCACTTACCTAAGCTACTATTAACTTTACTTAATAATATTAGTAGAAATTATTAAATAAATTATATTATTTAGTAGAATAATATTAGCTAAGGAATAAGGTATAGCTTAGCCTTTATAATATTTATACCCTTTATTTAAATAAGAAACTAAACTAAATTATAGCTAAATATACTATACTTAATATTTTAACCCCTTTTACTATAAAACTAAATATTCTAAAGGGAATATATTTTATTTTTTATATTAATTTAATAAAATATATAGTAAATAACCCTTTTTCTTTTTAAATTTTATAAAACTTATATTTAAGGCTTATTTAGCTTTAAAATAATAGTAAAAATATACTTTTTAAATACTAAGTTAAGGCTATTTTAGCTATAAAGAATACTAAAAAATATAGTAAGTATTATAATATACTAATTAAATAAATAAGCTATATATAGCTTATATAAAAACTACTTAAAAACCTAAAGAATACTAAGGCTTTAGTACTATTTAAATTATACTAAAGTAATATATATTATAATAATAGTTTAATATAGGTATAATATATTTCTTAATTAACTTTATATAGTATACTATTTAATATATATTTAAATAATAATAAACCCTATTTAGGCTTTAATTTAGCCTTAATACCCCTACACTTTAATACTACTTATCTTTTAATAAGGTAAATAAGAAATCTAAATAAGCCTTTTTTTTCTTTCTTTTCTTTTTATTCTTATACTACTTAGTAAATATAGCTATAAAGAGTAAGTTAAGGCTAGGCAGTAAGAGTAACTCCTAGCTTATAATAAATAAAAAAGGGTTTATTAGCTCTAAACTAATTATACTTTAAATTAAAGTAAAACTAGCTAAGGGTAGCTATAGTAGTATAATAAAAGAAGTAAGTAATAAACCTAAAATACTAAAATAAAGTAATAATAAAGATATACCTTTAAAGAGATTATAAAGAGAAATAAATATAGCTTTAAAAAAATTACTAAAAAAGGTAAATATACCTTTAAGAAGGTTAGTAAAAAGAAATAGTATAAGTATATATAAATACTTATTAGTAAATAGGGGAGGGGTAAATAATATAGTTTAATATACCTAAATATTAGTAAATAAATCTTAATATATAGGCATTAATTATTTAACTTAGTGCTATACTTTAAATAACTAGGCATTAATATAGTTAATACTAGTCTTTAATATATAAATAGTAATAGAATTAATAATAATAATAGATAGGGAATACTTAGGTATTATAATAGTAATAGACTAAAAGCATTCTAAATATATTAAAATAAGTAGGGAAAAAAAGCTAGTAGCTATTATTAGTATAGCGCGCTTTTTAATAGTATATAGAGTAATTATAAATTAAGTATAAAAAGCCTTAAAAGGCTTAGTTAATATAACTTTTTACCCCTTACTATTAATAGTATTATAGGTAAGAATATATAGCACCTTTATAGCTTTACTATAGTAAATAGCTATTACTATTTTATAAATAAGGCAGTATAAGGTAGAACTCTAAGTAAATATAGTAGTATTTTATATATATATTATTTTTCTTTTTCTATACTCCTTATAAAAATATACTAGGCCTAAGATATATAAGAATAAGCTATTATTAGCTATATATATAATATAGAATAAGCACTATATATTTAGATTAAAGAGGTTAAAAGGGGTAAATAATTTATTCTTAGAGTTACCCTTTACTTTATAGTAGCCTAAGATATAGTAGCTATTTAAAGGTAGGGGGGGGGGAGAAGAAGCACTAGTAGTAGTAGCTATATTTTTACTATACTTAGCTAAATACTTTTAAAGAAATAAATAGTAATAGGGAAGCTTACTATAAGGATTTAATAAGAAATAATAGAGAATTAATATAAAAAAAAAATAAAAAAAAAATAAAATATTTTTTAGTTTTATAGGGAGTTATAGTAGGTAGAGTAGCTATAGATAGAAGATAAAAGGGTAATAATAGGTTTTTAAATAAAAACCTAAGTATTAACTAAAGGTAGGATAAGGGGATAATATAGGACTTATATTTACTAAAACCTAAGGGCTAGATAGAATATTTATAGTTAATAACTAATATATAATTAGCTAGCTAATTTAGGATTTTAAAGATTTCTATTTTTAGGTTAGTTTATTATTAATAGGCACTGCATTATAACTAGCTAGAATATAATAGTTCTGCCTATTTAATTATATTACTAACTCTCTTATACTATTATTATTACTTAACTAATTACTAGCTAGCTAATAGCTAGGGGGCAGTATAGGCAGAGAGGCTATATAATAAATTTAAGCTAGTAGCTTAGATCCTTAGTAGAGTAGAAGAGGGGCATGTAAGGAGACCTACTACACCTATAGGGCAAGCCCTATAGCTACACACTATATATAGAGAGCATATAGTGTAGAGAGGGATAGTAGCCTTCCTTTCCTCTTTATAGATAATAATAACTTTATTAACACTAGATCGCAGTAGCCATCTAGGCTAGTCCATAACAAATAATTATAATAAAGTATTTAAAAAGTTATTTTTTTTTTAAATAACTTAATAAAAGTAAGTTACAAGTTTATTAAATTAATATAGTAATAAGAAGCTTATACTATAATACTTAAAGATAGCTTTAAAATAATAAAGTATTATAAGTATTAATTATATAGTTACTAACTTATTAATATATAGCTATCTTAATAAAAAACCTTTAGGCCCTAAATTATATTATTTTAATCTTTATATAATATATTAAATTAGCACCCCGTGGCGCAGTGGTCAACCCCGTGGCGCAGTGGTTAAGCGTTATGGAAAACCTCGTCACTTTTCTTATGTAAGCAAGAGTTATAGGAGGGTTATAGGTTCGATTCCTGCATAGGGCATAGTTTTTCCTTAGTGTAGTGGGGGCCGTATAATAAGGAAAAACTAAACTCTAATTAGCTAGAAAAGTAGGGGCTTTTCTAGCTAATTAGTAGCTTAGTAAGCTAGGAAAGTGGGTCTAGTCCCCCTACTTATCCTAGCTTACTAAGCAACGCAGATTAGCCACTCCTGCATTATAAATAGGCAGAATACCCCTAGCTCTTAGGTTATAGAGCTAGTTTATAGCCATAATTACTAGAAAAAAAAATATAGAATAAGGAAATAAAAGTAGAGACGTAGGGAAGGTTATAATAGGATAGTGGGAGAGGGTAATCTAAAGGAAACCGGATTTTATAAAAGGAAAGCGGGCTTTAAAGAGGTTATTAAAAATGTATTTAGTAAGGTTTTTTATTCTATTAGGTAACTAACTAATTAGCTAGCTTGCTAGCTAATTAGTAACCTAATAAGGTTTTCCTTAACTAGATAAAAATTTAGGAGCAGAGGTTCTAGATACGGCTAAGCATAAATTGCTTAGACGGCTAGCGTAATAAACAATACAATATATACTATACTTTTAATAGCTATAGATTAT
This sequence comes from Claviceps lovelessii, assembly GCA_018360185.1. Lineage (NCBI taxonomy): Eukaryota > Fungi > Ascomycota > Sordariomycetes > Hypocreales > Clavicipitaceae > Claviceps > Claviceps lovelessii. The sequence continues at coordinate 5,380 of SRPU01000964.1, forward strand.
ATATTTGTTTTAGCCTTACTAAAGGACTTATAGCTTTAACTAAAGCCTATAAAGCTAGTAAAGTTAATACCTATTATAGCTATATTATTTTTATAATTATATTTAGCTTAAAGCTAATAATAAGCTTTAATATATTCTTTAATTTAGTATAAATTAATATTTAAGGTAATACTATAGTATTATATAATTACTATAAAATAGTTAGAATAAAGAATATAATAATTCATATAATAGTGTTTTATTTATTTATTAAGTTTTATTTAAAGCTAAGTAAGCTTTACTATATTTATTTATATATTATTACTAGCTAAGTAAAGCTTTTATTTAAAGTAAATAAAGAAATCTATAAACTACTTATTTAAATATTATTTTAATTAATTTAGCTTTATAATTATATACTTTTTTTAGTAAGGGTTTATAAATATAATATTAAAGTAATTAAGAAAATAGCTAGGTATATACTAATAATTATTAGTAAGCTTAAAAAATAAAGTAATTTATATTAAAACCTTAAGTAATAGGTTTTAGTAAATAAAAAACTATTTATTATATTTAATACTAATAAAGTTTAAGTTAGCCTTTAGCTTATATATTATAAAGCTTTACTAAGCTTAAAATAAAGCTTTATTTTTATTATAAGAATTCTCTATTAAAAGCAGTTTATATTTAGGTTATACTTAATTAGAATATATTAAGATATTCATATAAAATACATAATTTATTAAGGCTACTTTATAATATAATTCTTTAAGCTAAGCTACTATTCAAGTAATAGTTTTATAAAGGTAATATAAGTTTTATATATTACTTAATTAAGCTACTTATTTATAATACTAAGGATTTATTATATTATATATATTTATAAATAAATATTATAAATAATAATATAATAAATAATAATTCTAATAAACTAGTTTAAATAGCTACTATAATTTAGTATTAATAAAGTTATTATTATTTATTAGGAAAAAGAAAAGACTACTATCTCTCTATACTATATATACGCTTTATATATAGTATATAGCTATAGGGTTTACTCTATAGCTATAATAGGTCTCCTTACGCGCCCCTATTCTGCTCCGCTAAGGTTCTAAGCCTCTAGCTTAAATCCATCACAGGCTTTGCTATTATACTCAGTTAATTTATATAGTATAAAATAGACTATTATTTAGTATTATATTAGACTTAATTTAAAGGAGAATATACTTTTATTTAGAATGCCTATATTAGAAAACCTTAATATCTTTATATAACCTACTATATAAATATAGTAGTTTACCTTTAGCCACTTTTTGCAAATTTGCCTGCACTATAGTAGTAACACAGAACTGACTCTAAACCTCTTAAAAAGTAAAAAAAAAGAATTACTATATTTATTTACCTTTATTTTTAATAGTATATTAGTATTAAAATATAAGTATAATAAATAAAGTAATATTAATATTTATTAATAGTGAAAACTATAGCTTTATATAAAGCTATTATTACTTACTTATAAATTAAAGTAGCTTTATATTAATAATATCTTAAGTTACTTTTATAGTATTATTAATATATAAGTAAATGCTAAACTACTTTATAATTAAATATAATAAAATAGCTAAAAATATATTAATAATAATATTCTTTTTATTAGTATAGCTTTATATTATAATTAAGTAAAGCCTATATATTTTTTATAAAATATTATTATATTTCTTTAGTATATTAATAATATAGTAGGCCTATAATAATATCCTACCCCTAACTAAGGTTAAGGCTAAAATTACTATATTATTACTAAATAGCTATATTATTATTATAGTAGTTATTTTTACTTTCTTTATAAGTTATTATACTTTTTTCTAAATAATATTATACTCCTTAGCTTATCTTTAAGTTAGCACTACACTAGCACTATAATAGTATTATAACTAAATTATAGTATACTTATATTAATAAGCTCTCTAAAGGTATAAAGATACTATATATTTATTACTTACTTAATAGTCTTTTAGTATAATATAATATTTTAGTTTAGCTATAGTATTAATTAGCTACTAACTAGCTACTAATATAAGTAAAGAGTAAAGTACTTATACTTAAATATATTTTTTTTACTTTTATATACTTAAAGTATATATTACTAGTATTTATATAAATTAGAGATAATAATAGTATAGGTATAAAGAGAGTACTAATTTTTAATATAATAGTATTATTTTTTAATATCTTTAGCTTATATTAAGTAAGCTTTATAAAGCTAGTTCTTTAGCTAGCCTAGCTATACTATAAGTTAGTAGTAGTAGTATATTAAATTAGAATTAATACTTACCCTTAGTGTAATAATTTTATTTATAAATAGTATCTTTATTAGCGCTATAGTTAGTTAAAGGTAGTAATATAGTAGTATTATTATAATAAAAGAATTAAAGGTATACTTATAATATAAGTAATAAATAAAGAAAAAAAAAAGAAAGAGTTAAAAATAAAAAAAAAAAGGTAGCTTTTATAATTATTTCTTTTTTCTTTATATAACTAATAGTTAGCTAGTAGTTAGTTTATTAATAGCTAGCTATTAGCTAGTATAGCTAATACTATAAAAATATAAAAGCTAGTAAAAGGTTTTTAATAAAAAAGTAATAGCTTAAGGGGAATAGTAAGGAATTAATATAATATTTAATAAAAGTTACTAAAGTAACTTATAATAATATATAAATTACCCCTAAGGGTAATTTACTACTTTACTATACCTTTACTAACCTACTTTAATTCTTATTTTATAATATATACCCTTTTATAATACTAGTTAAGTTTAGCTAGTAGTATATATTTATATATAGTTAAAACTAGTATAGGGCTACTCTAGCTCTATAGTAAATACTATTATAGTTATATATAGGTTTTCCTTACTACTCTAGGGTTTTTCCTATATAGTTTTAGTAATAGAGGTACTAGCTATTAGGTTTAGCCCAACTAGAGTATTAATATTAATAATAATAATATATTATATATAAAACTAAAATAAAGATTATATTCTTTAAGCCTTAATTATAGCTAATAGCTAAGGTTTCATATCAATTATAGTATAAAACCTATATAGTATTATTATATAATCTTTTTTTATTATTATAATTAATAAAGTTAATATAGTAAATAAGCTATATTATACTAATATTATTTATAAAGCTAAAATATTTAAAGCTAAGCTTTATAATAAAGCTATTTACTTTAATTAGTATTATAAACACTTTAAATTTAAATATTTATCTATATACTATAATATATTCTTATAGTATAGCTAGTATAATACTAGCTACTATATAAAAAGTAAGTAGTTTTACTTAATATTATTAAAAGCTATATAAAAATAATATATAAATTATTTAAACCTATACCCTATATAGTTTTATATATATAATATTACTAATAAATAATAAAGCTAAGTATATACTATATATTCAATATAGCCCTTAGCCTTTATAAAACCTTTTTTTTAATTATAATAAAATAGCTAAACTAAAGTATTTGATTATAGCTAAAGATAAAATATAAGTAATTCTTTATTATAAAAGATATTACTATGAAAGTAAATTAATAAAGTATATATTTATCTTTTTAAATTATAACTAAAATTAATATAATATTTATAAATAGCTATAAAAGCCTTTTTAAGCTAATAATTTATAATTACTATAGCCTTAAATAAGCTAAGCTTAATTTAATATATAATATAGAATATATAATTAAAATTATATACTAAAATATATAGAAAAGAAAACTACTTAATATACTTAATACTAAAATCCTAGTCTAAAACTAGTATAATAGTAATATAAAAACTAAGAATTATAAATAATAAACTATAAACCTTTAGCTTTAATTACTTTTAACTTATAATTTAACGTAGCTATACTATAATTTATATATATTATTAGTATGAATTTAAGTTATAAATAATATAAGTAAGTAAAAACTAATGCTTTATTATAATAATAAAATATAATATTTACTTTATATACTTTTTAACTTAGAAACCTAATTAAGCTTTACCCTTTATTAAATTTATCTTAGCTTTATTTCTCGACTATAGTATTTTTATTAGTATTTTTAATGAATATTATTTACTTTAAAATTAATATAGTTACCCTTAGTAAAATATAATATACTTTTTATATTTATAAAGTAGTAATGCTTTAAACTCTTAATATCTTAAAGTAAAATAACTTAAAAAATATATAATAAAAGAAATAATATTATTAACTATATATAAGCTACTTATAATATAAATATTAACTTTTTAAAGAGTTTAAACTTTCTTAGTTTTAATTATATACTATAGCTAATTTATATTAGCTTTAGCCCTTAACTATTATTATTATTATTATTATTATTATTAATACTCTAGTTAGGCTAAGCCCAATAGCTAGTACCTCTGCTACTAAAACTATATAGGAAAAACCCTAAAGTAGGGAGGAAAACCTATATATAGCTATTCTATTATTTACTATAGGGCTAATATAGCCCTATACTAATTTTAACTATATATAAGGGTATACTACTAGCTAAACTTAGCTAGCTTTATAAAAAAGTATATATTATAAAGTAAGAATTAAAAAAGGTTAGTAAAGGTATAGTAAAGTAGTATATTACCTTTAAAGGTAGTTTATATATTATTATAAGTTATTTTAATAACTTAAATTAAATACTATATTAATTCCTTACCCTTTCCTTTAGGCTATTACCTCTTTATTAAAAACCTTTAACTAGCTTTTATACCTTTATAGTATTAACTATAGTAGTTAATAGCTAGCGATTAATAAACTAATTACTAGCTAATTATTAGTTATATAAGGAAGAAAAATTAATTATAATAGCTACCTTTTTCTCTTTATTTTTAATTTTTTCTTTTCTTTCTTCCTTCTTAATTTATTACTTTTATTATAAATATATTCCTATTTCTACTATTATAATAATACTACTATATTACTAGTTCTAATTAACTATAGTGCTAATAAAAATATTATTTATAAATAAAAGTATTACTTTAAAGATAAATACTAATTCTAATCTAATACACTACTACTACTAACCTATAGTATAGCTAAGCTAGCTAAAGAACTAGCTTTATAAAGCTTACTTAATATAAGCTCAAGATATTAAAAAATAATACTATTATACTAAAGGTTAGTACTCCCTTTATACCTATACTATTATTATCCCTAATTTATATAAATACTAATAGTATATACTTTAAGTATATAAAAGTAAAAAAAACTTATTTAAAAATAAGTATTTTACTCTTTATTTATATTAAAGGCTAGTTAATAGCTAATTAGTATTATAACTAAATTAAAATATTACTTTATGCTAAAAAACTATTAAATAAGTAATAAATATATAGAATCTTTATATCTTTAAGAAGCTTATTAATATAAATATATAGTAGTATAGTTATAATATTATTATAGTATTAGTATAGCATTACTTTATATTTTTTAAGTTCCTTTACTTTAAAGTATTATAAGTTTAAGGCACTACTACTTTATAAGTATAAGAAATATATTATATTTTACTATGGTTTAATTATACTAATCTTAAAGTAAAGAATACTAATTAAATTTATTAATAAAAATCTTATAGTAAAGGGATAAAGCTAAAGTAAATTTAATTAAATGTAAAGCTTAATTAAATTTATAAGGTAAAGAGTATATAAAGTAAATGTTATATTTTATTATTATAATAAAGCACTAATTCTTACTTATTTATATTATTTATAACTTAGGTTTATACTAATAGTATATGTAAATTATTGTTAAGGCTGGATACGGGATACTGCTTAGTAGAGTGAAGACTAAGACACAGAAGATGCACTGCAACGTAGCTGCTAGGTAGGGGGTAGTGCTTAAAGGTATAAATCTCTGCTTTATTATATAAATATATATGCTCCTTCTTTTATATACCTCCTTAGTGCGCTACTAGGTTATAGTAAGGGCACTATATACCTTATAACTTCTATACCCCCCTTAGGTCTTATAAGGCTAGCTATATATAAAGCCTTAGAAAGAAATAGTTATAATAAAATACCCTCTCTTTTCTTATAATTACCCTTAATTATAGTTTTATAAATAGGTTATAGCTTACTTACTACTTATTAGTAGCTTCTATAATAGCTTTACTTTCTTTAGTATTATACTTATTTTTCTATAAAGTAAAAACTATCTTTTATTACCTTTCCTTAGTAATTTATAGTTATACTAAAAGCTTACTACTATTTTACTATTTACCTAAGGTTTTTATAATAGTTTTACTACTCTTAGTATTATACTTATTTCTCTATAAAGTAAAGACTGCCTTTTATTACCTCTCCTTAGTAATTTATAGTTATATTAAAAGCTTACTATTATCTTACTATTTACCTAAGGTTTCTATAATAGCTTTACTTCCTTTACTATTATACTTATTTCTCTATAAAGCAAAGCCTACCTTTACTATTAAGCTTATTCTTTTATAAAGCTAAATTTAAAAATACCCTTACTTCTTATTATTTATTTTACTAACTATACTTAGTTATAACTTTTAACTAGTATATTTTTAATAGGTTAAGGTAACTATACTATTACTATACTACTTATTAAAGGCATCTTCCTTATAAGTATCTTAATTTACTAGTTTATAGTTATTATATTATAGCATTATCTTTTAGCTTTATTTTTTTTATAAAACCTTACTTTTCCTTATACTAAGGAGTTATAGTAATATAGTAATATACCTACTAGGCATTATAATTTATACTCTTTCTTTTCTTATCTTACTTACCTAGCCTTTAACTTATTTAGGTAGTTTATTTTTCTTTTACTTTATTAATTTAAGGCTTAAAGTAAGCTATAGTAATATAGCTAGCTTCTTATATAA
>SRPU01000965.1:0-12264 GCA_018360185.1 Claviceps lovelessii
AGAAAAAAAAAGTAAAAAAAAAAAAAAAAAAAAAAAAAAAAAAAAAAAAAAAAAAAAGAAAGAGAAAGGAACAGGAAAGGAAAGAAAAGGAGAAAAAAAATGACTTGGGGTCAAGCCTTTGTAGCCCGCTGCCGTGACGAATGTAGAGTCGGGTGAAACAGATTCGAGGTGATTCGCGGCCCGGCAGACGGAGAGCAGGACCAATAAGGCAGATGAAACCAGGACTGCACTGCACGACCACCACGCCGATCCGGCAAATAGAGTCGAGAGAATTGAATCCCGGTGAGCCAGAAAATTGGAGGCGGCGCTGATCACTCGGCAAAAAGAACACGACGGGGTTTTTTTTTAAAAAAAAATGAAATGATGTAAAAGGAAGAAGAAAGAAAGACCAAAAAAAAAAAAAAAAAAAAAAAAAAAAAAAAAAAAAAAAAAAAAAAAAAAAAAAAAAAAAAAAAAAAAAAACAGCAGGTAGTCAGGCAACAGCCGTAGTAGGGAGGCCGGGAGAGCGTGGTTCGCTTGGGATCAGGAATGGAGGTTGGGAAAAGTTGACATTGGGATGCTTTGGTGAAAATTCCATGCTTGTCGAATGAGGTCTACCTGGTCGAGCGAGAAACGGGCTTGGGGATTTCAAGCCGCATCGCCAATGAGAGCCTTTCTTCTCTTGGTGCCAGGCTCAATTGTCAAGATTTCGCCCCGCCTTTCATTTGCTTCAAAGGCAAAACACCCAGCCCAGGTCCCCTCCAACCGCCCCACCGGACCGAATGACGCCATTGGCCTGCATCTGCATCGCACCTACCGTATTCGTATTTCATGCTTCCCAGCACTGCGCCATTGGCTGTGTATGACATGCTCATGCAAGTCTCCTTTCTCTCCTTCGTCGCCTCGGCCTCCCTCCTGAGACATCTAAGCTTCAGAACAGTCTGTACATGTGTACGTATGTATGTATGTACATACACATGCACGAATGTCAAGTCACCAGTGGGTATATGGCTTTTCATGTGCTTCACCGCTTCGTCTCAAGACATCCCGCCAGGCATGTCATCATCACTGCAAGTCTCACAAACGCGGGAACAAACAAGTCGGGTGTAACATGCATGAAAAAGGCGAAAACTCAGGAGTCAGTATCTAGGTAGGTAGGTACCTAGCTAGTCGGCACCAAACATCTCTTTAGGTGCTCCCGATCGCCATCCACATTGCTTCCACAGCGGATACAATAGCCTCGTCGAGCGGCCCTTTCTTGGACCACGCTACACTTTTTTCAACCTGCGAGATGCTACTGGCACCAATAATGATTGCGTCCTCGTCTCGAAGCTGAGAGTGATGCAGCAGCCACCGCAGACCGGCTTCGGTGGTAGCAATGGCGGGATTGGCATCGTCGCAGGCAGCTTTCAAGCGACCCAAGGCCTCATGGACGATGGGCTTATTGTACGTTTCGTCGTATATGACATGCATAGTACTGGGGTGCCAGCGAGTGTTGGCCAACAGAGAGGTGTCCCCCGTTTCCTTGGCCATGGTCACTTTGCCGGAGAGGAAGCCGCCTGCAAGGGGGCTATAAGGGGGCGCGGTCAGGACTCATTCAGCTGTCAACTTGCAGATCAGCATCCAGTATCACGTACCTGAAAGCATGGAACGTCGCATTGTGCTTTCGCAAAAGTGGAAACAGTGTCGTCTCGTGCTTGCGATAAAGGGGGTTGTACATGTCCTGGATGACGCTCGGCTTGATATAGCCGTTGGCATCGCAGATGGCAAAGTACTCGATGAGTTGCTCGACGGGATAATTGCACAGTCCAAGCTGCGAAGCCTCGTGTCAACCAATGCCCTCTACGCGCAATTGACCCAACCTTTCCATCCTCCTTTCGTCTTACCCTGTCGAACTTGCCAGCAAGATGCTGCTCGTGAAATGCTGCAGCTGTGACAGCCACTGGCGTCTCCGTGTCGGGCCTATGGGAGTACACCAGCGCGAACTTGTCCACCCCTATTAGGGACCGCGAGCGATTCAGACTAGCAGCGATTCGTTCATGATCAAGTTTTGGCCCGTCGACGTGTAGCGCGATTTTGGTGTGGATATCGAAGCCGTTGGCGACGGCGTTGGCCTCGCCGAGGAGCGTTTCCGCGTGCCACGGCTTCCCAGGCGGATAAGAGGCGCCGGCGTCGATTTCGGTGATGCCAGACTCCTTCAGCACTTGCAGCAGCTGTGCCGTCTGCTCCGGCGTTGTCCACGAGTTGACGAATACTTCCGCAGAGCCGCCGATGCTTCCTCCACCGAAAATGAGCCTGGGGGCCATGCTGACTTTGTTGTTTTATATCGGGCGTCTCGACTTGCCTAAGGGAGGATGGTAGAGGACAAACGTTGAGGACGACATTGGAGCAGACTCGGGATAAAAAGGAAGAGAGAGAGGGGGGGGGGGGTTTCAGGGAGAGATCGGAGGTCAGATCATGGGCGGAAGTTGCTGACGGGCTTTATGCGCAAGTCGTCACGTTGTCAGACGTTGCAACGTCGACTGGTGGTTGTGACTTGGTACCTTGGTATTTACCAAACAAGGAAGGCGCAAGTCAGGCCAAGACACAACATGGCGTGCTACGCTGCTTGCCTAGGACGTCGCCAACATGAAGCGTCTGTTTTCCTCGCCAAACTGCCTTGGTACTTGCTTTACTTTTCTTCATCTGCGTCTGCGTCTGCGTCCGCGTCTGCGTCTCCGTCTTCATCTTCGTATTTCTCTTCTTCCTCTTGTTTCTCAACCCAAGTCCTCAGCAGCTCTTAGTGACCAACACTCCATCATCATGCCAAGTACACTTAGTCTCTCCGACGAGCATGGCTCCTACCTGCAAGGTCTTCATCACAACTCTGTGAGAGGCCGCAACATTGCTCCGATTTCTTCCCCTCACAAGCATCATGGCTCGACGCCCTCGACTGTCTTGTCGTCTATGCCGTTCTCAGAAGAAAAGGAAAATGCGACTGCAGGCCAGGAGGACTTGTCGTCTTTGGCGTCGCCAACTCTGGATGAAAATGGACAAGTCGCATGGCCGAAATAGAATTCGGCCCACGTCAACATTTGGAGCTCAGATTCTGCTGCCCAGAATGCTGCCTTTACTTGCATGCCTCTCCAGCCGTCACCGGCTTATCGACCGCCAGGACCAGAATCAGTTACAGATCTCGCAGCCGACCTCAATTCGTTGGACGCATGCAAATGGCCCGCCCTTCCTCAGCCGTGCCACATAGCCTCCGATACGCCCGAGTTTCTCGAGCGAATAGAGCGGGCATTGCGCATCGACGATGCGTCTTTGGCAGCACCTCTTCCTTGCAAGACGGCGCCCGTTCGAAGTGCATCATCTTCGTATCCATCACCGGGATATAATACGCCTAGGGTTCGGTCCCCCGTCTCCGAGCACCACCCGGCGAATCGACTGAGCTTTTCGGGTTTGTCAAGGTTTGGACGTGCCAATGATACGCTGTCCAACCTCCAGTCCAACTCACCTGCTTCCGCGACCTCCGCAACCGAAGGCTTGGGCGACACAAGTCATCACGAACTAGTGGCGGATACTGCGGCAGCCATCACAGAGTGGCAGAACGCGAACCAGCCCTTGCGAAAGATGACGTACAACAACTATGCTCTCACAGACAGCTCCGAGTTGTTTCCATCGGACTCTCTGTCGCAGAAGGACAGTGTTTCGCTCTCTCCGTCCAGTCCTCCTCCTACACCTTCGGGTACTGGTTCAGCGGCGGCCAGAGTCAGAGCCACCGCAACCGCAACAGCGACAGAGACAGCAACAACATCCAGAGAGGCTTTGGATGGGTTATACAGTCTTGGCCATCAGTATGACGGAATCCTCGAAGCACGTCGCAACGGGAGCTCAGAGGTCAAGTATAGACCTCCGCGTGCTCTCAACGGCACGACGCCACCCTTTTCGTCGTCCAAACGCAAAGCCTCAACCTTTTCCCTGCGCAGTCTGACACGGTCGTTGACAAAACGTCGCCGCCTCGCAGCGATTCGACACTGGGCCAGCAAAGTCTACCATAAGAGCAGCCGTCGTCTCACAGAAGCATACCGCAGATTCAAGAGCCATCACCAGATGCCTTCTGCAGGGTTCAACAAGCCGTGGAACCACGAGCAGCAAAACCAAGAAGGAGGAGGAGGAGGAGCTGGTGGTGGTGGTGGTGGTGGTGGAATAGCAGCAGCTCATCTTGACGGGGTTCAAGAGGACAAACCCAGAGGCAGCAATGCGATCTTTGGCTTTGAGAGACAACGTCGCAGCGAAGACTGGTGGAAGGACGGTGTAAGTCGATATCGGGCGCCCTCTGGCATGTTTGGGAAGTAGAGTCAGGCGTGAGGGACAAAGGACGGTGGAGTAGCACGTACACGTTTTTGTCTCTAGGTTATTGGTTTTTTTATCACGCAGCACCTACATTTTTATTTTCAAGGGTTATCGGAAAATTCGCTGGCAAGTATGACTTGACAAGGGATTGTTCGTCTAGACAAGCAATCCAAGTAGTCTTTATCTGTCATTCGTGTCTCCTGTGTGTAAATAAAGAGGCTAGCTCAGAACTTGAGGTGCGAAACACCAGTCATGTAAGATGGATCATAACCATGCATACTTGGTCTACGGGGTGGGGAATCTATATAATGAATAAGGGGTGAAACAATGTGTTTTACTGTTTCTCCCTGGTTTATGAGTATATTTATATATCCATTCCTTTTTTTGTCTTGTATTAATCAAACTACACTTTTTATACTCTACTTTTTACTTTTAATTCTTATTTGATCTATTCATTCTATATTTATTTTTTCTCTTATTGTCCTACACATATTTCTTCGGTATGGACAGTAGTTTATACTGTTTAACCCTATATCGTATTTACCTCTTCATACTATAGGTACGAGCGTGTATAATTCATCTTATCGTACAGTAGCTATATCATACCATTCGTTCTGTATGTAGTTCTAACAGTACTCTTGTACAGTCCTGATTCATCCCTATGCCATGACACATTCCCTGCTCTTCTTCTCTTCTCTCTTTGTACATGTCTTGTTCTCTTTTCTCGTGCCTAACGTATACGGAGATGCTCTGTCTTGTTCTCTTTTCTTATGCCTAACGTATATGGAGATGCTCTGTCTTATTCTCTTTTCTTATGCCTAATATATAGAGAGATACTCTGTCTTATTCTCTTTCTTATGCCTAATATATATAGAGATACTCTATCTTATTCTCTTTTCTTATACCTAACGTATATAGAGATACTCTATCTTATTCTCTTTTCTTATACCTAATGTATATAGAGATACTTTATCTTATTCTCTTTTCTTATACCTAATGTATATAGAGATACTCTATCTTATTCTCTTTTCTTATACCTAAGATATATAGAGATACTTTATCTTATTCTCTTTTCTTATACCTAACGTATATAGAGATACTCTATCTTATTCTCTTTTCTTATGCCTAACGTATATAGAGATACTCTGTCTTATTCTCTTTTCTTATGCCTAACGTATATAGAGATACTCTGTCTTATTCTCTTTTCTTATACCTAATATATATAGAGATACTTTATTTTATTCTCTTTTCTTATACCTAATATATATAGAGATACTTTATTTTATTCTCTTTTCTTATACTTAATATATATAGAGATACTTTATTTTATTCTCTTTTCTTATACCTAATATATATAGAGATACTTTATTTTATTCTCTTTTCTTATACCTAATATATATAGAGATACTCTATCTTATTCTCTTTTCTTATACCTAACGTATATAGAGATACTCTGTCTTATTCTCTTTTCTTATGCCCAACGTATACAGAGATACTCTGTCATGTATTTTATGACATATGCAGAGGTCATTCAAGATGACTCACCATTGGCCGATGAGCTACGAAAGAAAAGCGGGGGATACGGGGGGTGTAGCCCCTTTCGGGCACCAGAGGAATATAATAGTTATAAACTGCACTTCTACCCTATTCTTTTTTTTATTTCTTCACTCTAGGACTGGACGGTGATCTCTTCTCGCCGGGAAACCCGATGCTTGGCAATCTCGTCATTTCATTCTTCTTTAATTTAGTGGGTGCGACATCACACGTTTATCGTACACACCCTCTATGCTTCCTCACGTCCCAGAACCACCAGTCATACACAACAGTCGTATACGACACTTCTATCCCGTCTTCCCATTGCCCTCTTCTCGTGTAACGTACCCTACGCTATCATCTCTATCTTGCTTCTACAGCATGTACCGAAAAGACTGTCTCATGCGCCTCTTCCGCCGTCCAGACGATTCCTCCACCAACCCCTGCTCTTCCTCCTCCACGGCGCCGCTCCGCTGCGCCTGACCTTGCGCTCGTCCGCGCCCCCGTCGCTGCCCCTGGCGCTCGGCCAGGTCCAGTCTCCGGTTCTGGTACCCGAGGTATATCCTCAGCAGGAGGGCCAGGCCCGCGACGGTGGCCATGGCGATGGCGCAGGTGGTCATGCCGCTGGCGTAGTAGGGCCCGTCGGCATCCGGGTAGAGCCTCGTGCCGACGAGGGGCCCGCACTGGCCGATGAGCTGCATGAGGGCGAAGCCGGCGCCCTGTCTGGTCTGGCTGGCCTGGTTGTTGATGTTCCAGACAATGAGGAGGGTGGCGACGTTGAAGAAGCCCGTCGCGGCGGGGTATATGGCCATGTAGCGCAGGAAGCCGGGCAGGTGGAGGGGCTGCGCGAGCGCGAGGACGGCATAGCCCGCTGCGGAGGCGAGCGCGTGGAAGACGACGGGTATGGTGCGCACGCGGAGCCGGTCCGACATGTGGGCGGTGAAGAGGACGATGATGAAGGCGCAGAGATAGGGGGGCGCGCTGAGTGCCTGGGACGTGAGCGCGTCGTGGCCCATCTGGGTCATGATCTTGGGGAGGAAGACGGGCAGGGACGAGTAGGCCATGTTGGTGAGGAAGAACATGGCGGAGGTGATCCAGGCGATGGGGTCGAGGAGGACGGCGAGCAGTTCGTGGGGACGGATGCCATGTTGCTTGCTGTTGTGATTTCGGAAGCCGCGAGACGCAGAGGAAGAAGAAAAAGTAGACGTAGACGAAAAGGTGGAGTCCTGCTGTGGATGGTGATGGTGTTGATGACGGAGTCGTAGACGGGCAACCGTCTTCTCGCGCTCCGTGAGATAACTGGCCGAGTCGGGCCCGTCGGGAATGACGGACCAGGCCTTCACGGAGGCGAGCACCGAGGGAAAGCCTTCCAGCAGGAAGAGGAGACGCCAGGGGGCGATGGGCGAGGACAGCTTCCCGGCCAGCCAGATGATGATGTAGGCAAGCGTGGAGGCAAAACTGGTGGCCAGCGGGGCGGCCGAGACGAAGATGGCGGTCCGGAAGGCGAGTTCGTCACGGCGGAAGAAGAAGCTCAGGTAAAAGGGGATGCCGGCAAAACCGGCCTCTCCTATGCCGAGAAGCACGCGCAGCGCGACGAGCACGGGGTAGGACGGCGCGATGGCCTGCAGCGAGGCCGCGACTCCCCATGTCAGGACCGTCAGGGACACGAGCACATGGGCAGGCACGAGCTTGAAGAGCAGTGACATCCATTCGAAGCCGATGTAGCTAATGTAGAAGGCCGAGAGGCTCCATTCGTACCAGTCGGGGCGGGGCGGCGTCGTCTGAAGGTCTTGGTCCATGCCAGCGATTCTAGCATTGCCAATGTCTTTTTTTGTCTGTCATCAGCGTTTGACCGAATGGGGGAGAGGGCGGCAGGGGCCAGACAAGCAAGACAAGCAAGACAAGCAAGAAAAAGAGAGGCGCATACTCGACCGATCCAGGAAGCTCAGCATAAACAGCATCGCCACAAAGAGCACCAGCTTCCGGTCAAACTTCGTCCTCACTGCGGCCTCCTCGTCCGGCGTGAACAGCTCGAAACTAGCCACCGTGCTGCTGCCGCTCCCTCGTCTTCTGCTCTCGTCGTCTTCTCTCGTCGTCCGAGCACTGCCATCGCCACTACCACCACCACCACCAGCAGCGATCATCTCGTACGTCTCCGAGCCGCCCACCTCGGAGCGCAGGTCATAGTCGTCGTCGTCGTCGTCTTCGTCTTCGTCTTCGTCTTCGTCGTCATCGCTGTCATCGAGGACGAGTTCGGAGCCGGTCCGAGAGAAGGACGGGGAGGCATCGCCATGGGCGAAGAGGCTGCGACGCTCGGGAGCATGCGCCATGACGAACCGCTCGTGTCGGGCCGACGGCGGACGATTTGGGGAATTGGAGAACAAAAGTGTGTCCCCCTTCCTGGCCAAGGAGCGGGAGGGCGAGGGCGATTTGAGTGCGTGTTATCGCAGGTGGTGATGATGGGTGGTGAGGGACGCCATGCGCGAGGATATCTGTGCTCGGCCGTGTATACAGATGGCTGCGGAAGGCAAGATGAGGCTTGTGAGGCGTAGTTCGTGTGCCGGCCAGCGCTGCACTTGCAGTTTTCGAGGGAGAAGGGGCCTCGAGCTGCTTCTGCTCCTTTACATGTGTGGATATCGGATCCAGCAGGTGGGCGGCAGGTGGGCGGCAGGTAGAGGAGCGAGGGAGGGTGGGGCAGGCAATCGGCACCACCCGTCCACGTGATGGGGGCCTCTGAGCTGCATTGTGAGTCTGCATCGAATACACCACGCCATCCATTCAAGTCTGCAGCCGACTACAATAAATAACAAATAATAAAAAATAAACAACGATTAATAAAGACAAAGATGAAATAAATAACAAAGATGGAAAAAACCAGAAACAGCAAAAATAACATGAATTCTCACCATCCTACTTCTCCACTAAATGCTACACCTCTTGAGTCTTAAATTCTCAATTAAACGCTAATAATATACACACTCTTGCTCTACTTAGGAGTCCCCTATACTATATATTTTCTTTCTTTCTTTCTTTCTTTCCTTCTTAATTTTTCATTCTTTTTTTCCCTCTTCTCTTTGTCTCTCTATTTCCTTCCTTTTTTATCCCCTTCTTTCTTTCTGATTCTTTTTTTAACACTCGCCACCTGAAAAAAAAAGTAAAAAAAAACAAAAACAAAAACAAAAAAAAAAAAAAAAAAAATCACGCCTCCTTCTTCGAAAACAATCGCCGCAGTGACATCTTCTTCTTGAGTATCCGCCCCGAAATCTGTTTTCGAGACTCAAACGGATCTTGATCCAAGAAAGAAGGCGGCTCGGGCGCGGGCGCTCGTCTGTCATGTTCGTTTTCGTGTTCGTGTTCGTGTTCCTGGGCCTGGGCCTGGGCCGGTATGCATGGCAAGGCCTTGTTCTCATAAAAGAATGGCGCCGCGGCTGCCATGGCCGCTGGGGGGACATGTCCGGACCCGTCGTCCGTGAGGCGGAGCTGGGCCATGGCTCGGCCGTGTTCGGGGTCGCTCAGGTCTTCTCCCATGGCAGTGTCGCCGTCGTCGTGATGCGCACGCGCAGCACGCGCACGCTCATGCTCATGCTCATGCTCATGCTCAACCTTGTCCTCGTCCTCGTCCTCGTCCTCGCCTGCCTCATCTTCCACTGGTGCCTTTCTTTCCGTGTCGTCACACACCACGATATACCACCGGGTTTGTTCCTCGGGCTGTACCTCTTCCCGTAATCGCCCAAACCAGTCCGCGTTGCGCTCCTTGAGCGTCTCGTCGTACAGGGCCATCTCGGCCAGGATATCGGCGCCCAGGTCCACGCGGACGGCGTGGTCCGCCATGTAGGCATATGGCCGGGCGGCATGTTCGGTCTCGTTCTCGTCATACTCTTCCAGCAGCTTCACGGGCGACCAGTCGTGCATGAGGATCCTGTCCTGCTCGGGGGGGACCCTCGATGTCGGCATGGTCATTTCCTCATCGTAGCGTGCTGGCTGCTGCTGCGGCGCTGCTTGCGGGCGCGATGTATCCCGGCCCTGGGAGCCTGGTCTCGTTTTCTTGTCATGCTCGTCTTTGTCTTTGTCCTTGTCCTTGTCCTTGTCCTTGTCTTTATCTTCGTCTCCGTCTCCGTCTTCGTCCAGTCTGGGTACAAAGGCAAAGGACTCGGCGAGTTGGCTGAGGAGCACAGCAGCCGTGGTTGGCTCGATGATCCAGTCGGGCGCGCATTCGTCGAGGTCGTTGAGGATGATGAACGGGCGGATGCTGCTACGATACCACCGGAAGCCATGGCATAGGTATGTGGGCATGGCGGGCAGTGCGGGCAGTGCGTTGCCAGGGGGACAGCAACTGAGGTCTTGTGCAATGGCGATGGCGATGGCGATGGCGATGGCGATGACGACGGTGATGGCGGTGATGATGGTGATGTTGGCGATGATGGTGATGGCGGTGATGATAGGCGATGCGGTTGGCGACTGGCTGCAGGGACGCGTGCAGAGGCAGCGACGGCGCAAGAGGCAGATCAGCAAATGGGCAATGTCAGCCAGCATGGGCATGCATGCATGCAAGATGCATGCATGATGAAATGGACCATGGACGGTCGACGGCATGTCCAGCCTGCATGTCAGCCTCCAGCCTCCAGCCTCCAGCCTCCAGCCTCCGGAGCCCAGAGACCACTCTCGCTTCAGCTTCAGCTTCAGCTTCAGCTCCCGGGCCTGCACTCGCACTGCGTTGCAAGCAACCAGACCAGATCAGCCGTCCATGTCGTGTCATGCCATGTCATGATTCACCCATGCAGGTTGGACATGAAACTGTGCATGTGGGAACACGCATGCCCGCCCGCGTCCGTATACTGCATCATCAAATGCATCATGCATCATGTGTTTTCTTTTCTATCCTGTCTGGCATCCTCTATCCCCCATCTCGATCATCTCGTCCATTCTGTCCGTGCTCCATTTCACGTCAAAGCTGCACTCCAACTTCATAGCACTGTAGCTCGTGCGCATACCGTCATCTTGTCTTTTCTTGTCCTGTCTTTTCTTTTTTCTTTTTTTTTTTATTCCAGAGCTGTACGCAATGCTCATGCTGAGAAACTACTCACTGCTTTTCATAACCAGACAGTACAGCTCCCCGTGCTCACTGCTCATCCTATAATGCCACAATGCTAGCCATGCTGGATCCTAGACAAAACATAAGGTGCGTGGCTTTTTTCTTTTAAAAGAAAAAAACAAAATAGAAAAAAAAGGGAAAAAGAAAAGAAAAAGAAAAGAAAAAGAAACAAAAAAAATCTTCTGAATCATCGTCATATCCTCATTCATGCCGGATTGATCAAAGCCCCATGTCTGCTTGATTGCTGAACCGGACAAAAAAAAAAAAAACCAGTAAAAAAAGTAGCCCCGATCCAGTACAAGGAAAATCATAAACATAACCAAAGGCAAGACCCATTGCGCCTCACAGGTCAGTAATACTCACAAAAACTCCTCCATCAAGCAATGCTCCCACTAAAACAAACCGCCAAAGCCACTCTCCCTCTTAAGTATCCTGCACAGCGTCTGCCTCCGAAGCAATGGCGACTCATAGCTCCATGAGCTCCCGTTCTTTGGCAGCTAGCTCCTCTCTCATACGGTCCGCTTCCTTTTGCAGGGCCAATCTGCGCTCTGCCTTGATGCGATCCAATCTAGCTTGCTCTCCCTGTTCGTCCATATCTCTTGAGATTCCAACACCAGGAGAAATAGATTGTGTTCGGGCGACCGGTAATCCGCCCGCCGACCGGAGCGGTGGTAGGGTGTAATCGTCCATATGAGTACTTCCGCATCTGTCAATGCCGTCGCCAGATGATGGATTAAGAATAGATTTGATGGACGAAATTCGCTTCGAACTCTCTTGTCCAAAATCTGCATTGCTGCCCGTATCACTGCCAGCAGCGGAGAAGGATCGTTTCCTTTGTGGCGCAAGAAAAGATGCAGGCGATACGGAAGACTGCCTGTCAGAGAGCACAGCTCTCAAAGATATTGGAGGCAACCGGTTTTCCTCGGTGTCATAGCCGTATACCTGGTGCGAGCGGCCGCTACCTTGGTGATAGGCGGCGAGATCCGAGGCCAAAGGCAGGGAATATGCTTGCCCGCTGCTTCGATTTTCTGCCGGTGCAAGACCAATATTGACCGTGTAGTGCTCTTGTCGACGTCGGACTCCGAGATTGATAGATCCGTCATCATTTTCTGTGCCTCTCTCGGGAGTCCGCTCCATTCGGTGTGCCTCTGGCAAATCTGCCACATCTGTCATCTCCTCATCCTGCGCAGCTGGAATGACTCGTTTCCGCCGCTTGATCGTTGCCTTTTTCATTGTCACTGGTCTATGAACTCCGTGTAATTTGTAATAAAGTCCTGTGGACAGAATGATTAGTTACGAATAATGTACGAAATGGCTGGCTTTTT
>SRPU01000966.1:0-12246 GCA_018360185.1 Claviceps lovelessii
TACTAATAAGGTTAGAGGGTATATAAGGGAAGGAAGTAAAAAACCCCCTTATAGCTACTAACTATATAAACTATTAGAATTACTCTTACTAGCTATATATACCTATAAAGTTAAATTAAATATAAATTTTATTAAATATTATTATAAATTCTTTAGCAAATTAAATAGTGCTAAAAGTAATATAAAAGCTTCTATTTTATATAAGATTTAGCTAACTGCAGCTTACTACAGTGCTCTGCTCTGCAGAGCAGTGGATCTATGCCTGCACGCTTACTGAGCCCACTATCTTAGTAAGCTGTGCTCTACAGCACCCACCTCAGTTATTTCTAATAATAAGTAGTCTTTATAGCTTTCTAATTATTATAAAAAATTTATATAGGGGGTTTTATAAGTGTTTTTAGCTTTATGAAAATCCCTTTAAGCTACTAAAGCTTCTAAAAAGTCTTATAAATAGCATTAGACTCTGCTTCTATTATTACTAAAGCTATAGTGCTAGCCTTTTTTATTTTTTAGCTAATTAGGCCCCCTACTAGCTTATAAAGATAAATATAAGTAGATTTAAAAGAGCTTTTATCTCTAGTAAAATCACTATTATAAAATCTCACTAAGCTAGAGCTAGGGCTAGCTTTAATTATTTTTATATTATTTATAGAGGTAGGGCCCTTATAAATTATACCTAATTCCTTTATACCTAAAAGGTATTTTAGTAGGTTTTTAGCAGCATTTAAATGCTCTAAATATAGGCTTACTAGGGCTATAGAAAGCTATTATAGCATAAAGGCAACATTAGGTCTTATTAATAGTATAAGATATATTATAGTACTAATTATACTCTAATATTCCTTTATATTTAATTTAGATATTAGGGGTTTAGTAAGCTATTGCTTTAAAACCCCTAGCTATAGTAGAATTCTAATAAATTTATAATATTTTAGCTTAAAGCATGCTAGAGCCTTTAAAATATACTATTTTTAGTATATCTTTAGGACCCTGTTTTTCTAATTATACTAAATTTAAACCCCTAAGAAAAATTCTATAGAGCCCCTATCTTCTATAGGGTAAGCTTTATAAAGACCCTTTTTAAATTCCTTAATATATTATGAATTTACTTTAATTAAAAGGCAATTATTAATATAAGTTATAATAATAGTATACTTTTTTAAATTATAAAATATAGTAGGGTTAGAGATAAAAGGGCTAAAACCTAGGTTTTTAAGTACTAAGGTTAATATTTATTACTACTCTTTAGAGCTTTACTTTAAGCTATATAAGGATTTTCTTAGTATAATAACTAAGTCCTTAGCTACTTTATAGCTAAAGTTTTTAGCTAGCTTAGCTAACTATAGATTTTATTTAAGAAATTTAATAAATCCCTTAGAAATTTATATATAAATAGTCTCTTTTAGGTAGCTATTAAGGAAAGCCTCTATAAAATTTACTTACTTTATTTTTTAGTCTTCCTAAGCTACTATAGCTAATAATATTTACTAGCTAGGGGGAATACTAATAGTAGTAAAGGTATTTATATAATTTAAGCCTTTTATTTATATAAAACCTTTAGTAATAAGTTAGGCTTTATATTTTAAATAATTATTTTCTTTATTTTTTTTAAGCTTTAAAATAAGCCTATTTTTAAGTATTTTTTAGCCTTTAGGGATATTTTCTTTTTCTATAAATTTAAAAGTGCCTGCCTTTAGAAGTTACTTAAATTTACTAAATATAGCTTATAGCTATTATTTTTTCTAAGGGCTAGCTAAAGCTTACTTTTAAAACTTAAGCTTAGAACTATTATTAGGCCTATTTTCTTTAGCCTTTAGCTATACCTTATAGTAGATTTCTTTAAAAAGAGCTATTAAATTAATATTTATTTTATTTAAATTATTTAGTTAATTTATATTTAAATCTAGGTCTCTAGAACTCTTAAGCTTTTTATAAACTATTTAATTAAAAAATACTATAGGGTAATCCTGAATAAAAATACTACTATTTTAGTTATTTTCCCCCTTTTAGGAATTATTTTATAAAAGGTTCTAAGGGGCACTTAAATCCCTCTCTAAAGAGTTATTCCCTATAAAATACCTAAGGAGGCCTAAATTTATAGGGCCTATAGATTCTATAATTTTTATAAAGCTAGTCTTAGTAACTAGTTTTTTAGAAGGAATATAGACTAAGTAGGTCTTAGAATCTAAATTAAATAATAACCTTTTAAGGATAGTCTTAGGGGCTAGTTTTTAAGCTTTAGGTTTTTTTTCTATAGAAATTAAAACTTTATAGTAAGAGCTAATAGCTCTAATAGCCTTATAATTAGTAGGGCTAATTTCTAAGGTTATTAAGGTATTTTCTTTAAAATCTATAGCTAATAATTATACTAAGCTAGCTAGCTTTATAGGATTTACTATTATATTTAAAAGATTTATAATAATAAAAATAATAAAATTTTATAAAAATAAGAGTAAGCTAGCCTAATATAGGGTAGCCTATAATTTATTTATAATAATCTAAATAGCCCTCTTAGCTAGCCTATTTTACTTATAAATATAAGGGAAAGAAGTAGTAAATTTTATTCCCTTTTTAGCTAGCTATTACTAATAAGTAAAATTAACCTCTCTACCCTTATTAAAATATAGATATTTAGGGTAGGTACTAAAATTTAGCTTTAAGGATCTAAAAAAACCTTTTCTAGCTAGGAAAACAGTAGAACTCTCCTTATTTAGTATTAAAATTAGCTACTTATATTTAGTTTTTTAGTTTACTAAAATAAAGTATATAGAATACTTATTATAAAGTATAGGACTTATTTTTACTATATCCCCTTTTAATTTATTTAAAGCCCTAGGGAGATTTAAAATCAAGGTTCTAAAAGGTTTTCTAACTACTTTTATTTAATTATAGGTTAAGTAGTTAAAATCTGTTACGGTCTGCCCCCAGAGGCGGAACCCACCTTATAAAGGAGGGTTCCGCCGCATCTAGCTTAGAGAACAACTTTAACTATACATACACTTAACCACCTATCTATAACTTAAGTGTTCTCTCTTTATAACCTTTATAATATACTATACCTATTATATAAGTACCCTCTATTTATATGTAATATCTAGTATATAATAAGTAATAGCAATTACTATTTCTTTTATATACCTATTTACTATATAAGACTTATTAATAAAAACTATAAGCCTTATATTAATAACTAAAGAAAACTAGCGACTTTTACCTATTAGTTTAAATTCTTTAATCACTAGCTCTATTACTAAAAACTAGCTATAGTAAATATACTATTTCTAGGCTTTCTACTAAGATTTTCCTAATATTAAAAATAAAAAAAAACCCTTTTTATTATAAAAGAATATTAAGAACCTTTAAACTCTTACTAAATATTAATATATTAATAATAACCTCTAGATATACCTAAAGCCCCTTATTATTAAAAGACTAATTTATTAGAACCCTATAGATTTTATAATAGTTAATACTAAGTAAAAAATAATAAAAGGTATTATTTATAGGGCTAAGCTTAAATGCCTTTTTAAAAAAGTAAACCTAATACTTAAGATTAAAAGCACTATACTAAAAAATAGCTTAAAATGCTTAGAAAACACTAGTAATATAGTAATATATAATATTTTTAAAGATACCTTAATAGGGGAATCCTTAAGTATAGAAATTAGGGAACCTTTAGAGACTTTAAATATCTTATTTTATATTAAGGAAAATAATACCTTCTTATAAAAAGGAGACTATATTAGCGCTAGTTTCTACTAGAAAACTATTCTAGAATTAAGAACCTACTCTTATTTAACTTATAATATACTAGCTACCTTTTTAGAAGCTTTTCTAAATCCTATAGAAATTAATTAAAATAAGGTAAGTTCTCTCTCTCCTAGAAATTATATAAAATATATACCTTTTTTTAAAATAATAAAGGCTTAGGGGCACTAATATAAACCTAATATAAATAATAAATTTAAATAATTTCTTATTAATATATATAATTAGTAGGAGGCTATTTTTAATAAAATCTGCTATAATAATGCTAGGGAAATTAATAATATAGTTACTTATATAATAATAGCCTTAGACTTATTTAAGCTAATAGAATTCTACTAATAAGTTATAAAATTAGCTTAATACTTTTTATTTCCTTTTAAATAGGTTCTAACCTTAAATATATAATACTTTATAGTATTCTTTAAAACTATAGGTATATAGTAAGTATAACTATTTTATTTAGTAGCTTTTAATAGCTAATATATTAAAACTACTTAATTTAAAGGGCAGCTAGCTAATAGTAAGTATTATAAAACTTTATATAATCTCCCTCCCTATAAGAAGCTGCCTCTTAGAAATACTATATATACTTAAAAGCTATTATTTATACTAGTAAAATAGCACCCTAAAGAGAAGTATCTCTATAAGAATTACACTACTTATACTTTAATAATCTCTAATTATTTAGTAGAATCCTTTTAAAAGCTTAGAGATATTAAATATCTTAACCTTAAAATAAATCTAAATAAAATTAATAGTAAGGCTATTAAATATAAAGGTAAATTTACTATATTTACTAATATAAATCTCTAAATCTAGGCAGTTAAAGACTACTATAGTTATATTAGTATTAGCTACTAAGAGTAAATTAAGCACTAAGTATAGTATTTCTTTTATAGTGCTACTTATATATAGTATTGCTAGCACCTTAATAATAAAAAAAGAGCTATAATATTCTATAATTTAAAGTTAGTTTTTACTATAATTAAAAAGGAATTTAGCATTAAAATCTAAAATACTATAGCCTAGCTTAACTAAGCTAAATTTATTAAAGATAATATATTATTTAAGATATTTTTATAAGAATTTATAATAAAGATTTTCTTTTATATTAAAGCTAATAAAGAATCTACTAACCTTTAGCTTCTTACCTACCTTTACTATAAGCTTTATATAGAACTCTACTAAATTTATTCTTAACTAATAAAATCTAACCACTAAAATATATATATTAATTTAATAAAAGGTAAGAGGTAAGACCTAAGGGACTTTATTTTAAGTAATAAAACCTACTATAAAACTAAGAAAGGTAAGGTTTAAGCTTCTACTTACCTCCTTATAAAAGACTTAGACTTAATAGATAATAATATCCCTTATTTTATAGTAAAAGCCTACTAAAATAAACTACTTTATTATAATAGCTACTATAATAATAGTTATAGCCTACCTTAATATTAATAGAGTGGTTACTATTAATACTTATAAAGCTATAAGCAATACTATAATGCTAAAAATAAGTATAATAGTAGAAACCACTAGCTATAAGGCTAATTATACCCTTTTTAGCTTAATTATAGTTACTTTTATAAGAATTATAAAGGGGCTTTATAGTAATTCTCTAAGGACTTTAATAGAAATACACCTACTCCTACCCTTAACACTAAAAAGGCAAATACCCCTAAGTAATAGAAGAAGGCTAAGCCTTACTATTATAAATCCTTTAAGCGCCTTTAGCATAACTATTAAAGCTATAAACCTTATTTCTATAGAAAATAGGCACCTAAAGATAGCAATAGTATAAACTATATAGTTATAATAAATAACTCTAATATAGAAGCTAAGAAATCCTACCTTACCTTATTAGAATACTATATAGTTAAGGAAGGTATTATTAAAAGCAACTTAAATAAGAATAAATCTAACTTTATAGATACTTTCTATATAAAGAAGCTAATACTACCCCTTAACTTATACTATAAGAAAATTATAGTATTTAAAGAATTAACTAATAGTTAGGTTATTAAAGCTATAGCTAGGCTATATTAGTTAGAAATTACTAAAAAAAGAAAGGTAACTACCTATCTTAAGGTTAACCTTTGCTTTAATAACTAAGGGTAGGACTATAAAATCTACCTTAATATAGAAACTTTATTAATATTAGTTAATAAGGAGTGGCTTTAATAGAATAGGCATAATATTTAATAAGAAACTTAGAAGCCTAAACCTATAAATAGTATAAATTCCTCCTTTTAT
Source organism: Claviceps lovelessii (assembly GCA_018360185.1). Lineage (NCBI taxonomy): Eukaryota > Fungi > Ascomycota > Sordariomycetes > Hypocreales > Clavicipitaceae > Claviceps > Claviceps lovelessii. The sequence continues at coordinate 6,022 of SRPU01000966.1, forward strand.
ATTATAAAAACTACTACCTTTAACTTTTATATTAAAGGGAAAGCTAAAGGAAAGTTAGTATTTAGCTACTTTACTATAACTACTAATATAATAAAGAAACTTATACTAAAATTATTAATTAGTATAGATTTTATATATAATTATAGCATTAAAATTAACTTTATTAACCCTAGGGTTATTTTCTAATTTATATATAATATAACTATACCTAGCTATATTTTCTGCCTTACTAATATAGTTTTAACTAAAAGGGTTATTATAATACACTATATTACTATACTGCTATATAGCTTAGAAGTTATACTAGTCTTTTAGAAGAACTATATAGTATATAAGGTAATAAGTATCTATTACTTTATTTTAAACAACTACTAAATTTTTAATAGTATTATAGATTATAAGTAAGCTAAATACTTACTAATTTATAACTTTATAGATCTTCTAATCTATATTAAGCCTAACTAAAGACTAAAAAACCTTTATAAACTAAACTCTATAAACTCCTACTTTACTATAAATAATATTAAGAATTTTTCTACCTTTTATAGTTAAGATATTATTATCTCTAAAGGCTATAAAAAGCTAGTAGTTTTAAAGAATATTCTCTCTTTTAAGGCTAAAGGAAATATTAAAGGAAATGCTAATAACCTTAACCTAAAGGTAATTAATAGTAGCATTCCTTTATATAGTATTATATACCTAAATAATATACTATTTATTATAAATAAGTTTAGTATTAAGATTATAAATCTTAACCCTATTACTATAGAAAAACTTATTAAACTTATTAATAAATATAATATTTATTATAACTAGGGGGTAATGCTAATGCTTAAGAAGGAATAAATATATATTAATTTTATTAATAAATAGTAAAATTAGCTAAAATCCTTATAAGTATACTACTTAAGTAGAAAAGATTTTAAGAAATTCTATAAAATCTTTAATAAAAAGTATAAGGTAAATAAGATATTCTACCTTAGAGTAAGCAAGAAAGCACTATACTTATACTTTAGTTTTCTTATTTAGTATAATACTAAAAAAGAATATAAAGGAAGAGTAGTAATTAATATAAGGCCTATAAATAGTATTACTATTCTAAATATATACCCTTTACCTAACTAAGGCAATATTATAAAGAATATATAAGGAAAGTATTAAATATCCCTCCTAAATACTTTTAGTTTCTTTAACTAACTTTTAGTATAGTATAAGCATTATAATAGAATAGTAATAATCTCTAAAAGAGAAATTAAGGTATTTTATATTATAATATAGGGATATAAAAATTCCTTAGTATATACTTAGTATTTTATAAATAAGTAATTCTATAAGCATTAAGCCTTTATATAAGTATATATTAATAATATTATAATTTTCTTTAATACCCTTAAAGAATACTTAGCTTATCTTAAGATTATTTTCTAAATTCTTAAGAAGTATTACCTATATATTATAGCTAAGAAATTATTTATTAGCTATTCCTTAATTTAGCTTTTAGGTTTTATTATAAATATAAAAGATATTACTAATACTAGTAACTATATTAAGGCCTTTAAAAACCTTTAAATACCTACTATACTCTTAACTCTTAAAACCTTTATTAGTATAGCTAGCTTTCTTTATATAAGGGTCCCCTAGTTTAATTTATATATTAAATCCCTATAAAATAAAAAGACTAAAATCCTTTATAACCTTTATAAGAGAAATAAGCTCTCTATTAGGTTATCTAAATAGGTATAGAAGCATATAGCTTAATAGGTAAATTTTATACTATTAAAGTAGGAAATTATATTTTTTAAATTAATTTAAGAACTCTTATACACTAAAATTCTACTTTAGCATTATAACTTTAAAAGACCCCTTTTTTTTAAAGTTAATATATATAAGGAGGGCTTTAGCTTATATACCTTCTAATTAGCTATTAATTAAAATAGCATTAGTATTTTTAGTAAGAATATTAGTAGTAATAAGCTTTACCCTATCTTATTTTTTTTCTAACTAACCTTAGCTATTAAGAAAAGGTATAGCTTAATAGAAGCAGAGATTATTACTATTATATAGGGAATAAGAAAGCTAAGAAAAATAGCTTAATTTAACTTATTAGCTATAAATATTATTACTAATTACTTATTAGTAAAGGGTATTATTTAGTATACCTTACTTATAATAATAAACCTTAATAAAGCTAATCTTAAGCTAACTAAAGTTATAAATTACCTTTTATAGTTTAAAATCTATATTATCTATATTTTTAGTATATTAAATGTAGTGCCTAACGCCCTCTTTTAATTACTTATAAATATTAGCTACTAGAAAGTAGTAAACTATAGTAAATTTAATAAACTTAATGCCTATATATACTTTAGAGAAGAATCTATAGCTACTATAATTATAAATAAGGATTTAAAGGATTTTATTATAGTAGGGTATTAGTATAATATAAAGTATAGCTAAATTATTAAGGATATTACTATATATAGAGAAAAGCAGCGCTAAGCTAATTAGAATTAGCTATAAATTCCCCTATATAGCTAGAACCTTTAAGATAATAAACTTCTTTACTACTATAATTTAAAGGGACTATACTAACTCTATATCCCTTAAAACTATATAAAAACTTTACTTTAACTAACTTATAATAATACTTACTACTTTAGTATAGGGAGAATAGCTAAGGAGCTCTTTACTATATACTTTCTATAGATAAGTAGCTAAATATATACTTATATAGCTTACTATAGTATTTATAAAGAAAATATAATTCTTTAATTATAAGCTTTAAAAGAAATAAGACCTCTTTAAACTAAGCCTATACCTTTCTATAGTATTTCTCTAGACTTTATTATAAATATACTAAAGATTAGCTCTTTAAATATAATATAAGTAGTAAAGGGATTTATTACTTATAACTTACTTTACTTTATTAACTACCTTTTTAGTAAGAAAACTATTCTTATTCTTAGTTATAAGAAGTATTTAATAGAAATTTAAGCTAAACTCCTTTTTAAAGGGCTTTACCTTACTAACTAGGGTTTTCTATAAGAAATTATTAGTAATAAGAACCTAAAATTTATTTTTAAACTTTAAACTGCTTTATTTTATAAGCTAGGAGTGAAATTCCTTATAGCTATAGTGTATTACTTATAGACTAATAAGGTAGTAGAGTATAAAAACTAAATAGTAATTATTACTATATAGTATTACACTATAATAAACCTAAATACCCCCTAGCCTTTAATACTTCTAATACTTTAGCATTACCTTAATAATATAGCTATAGCTTTTATTAACTATTTACCTAATAAGCTTATATTTAGTTATAAGCTACTTATAATAGTAGACCTTTTTTATAATTTAAATAAATTTATTACTAACTTAAAGAATACTAATTTCTTTATACTTTAAAAGTTATACTAAAGGGAAGCTAAGTATACTATTATAATAGCAGTAGTACTTATAAAAATTTAATATAATTTTAAGTATAATTTAATAGATATTAGTATTAGAGATATAGTATACCTTAGACTTTACTTAGGCTATAAGCTTTTAAGTAAGCCTAAGAAGAAGTAGTCTCTTTAGTATACTAAACTATATAAGGTTTTAAAGTAAATCTCTTCTCTTTCTTTTTACTTTAATTTTCTATTAACTTTATAGGTTTACTCTATAGTTTCTATAGTATATATTTAGAAACTATAATAAGGTAAGAATTCTTTTAAAAAAGCTAAACTAATACTGCCCCTAATAGATTTAATTAGTTTAGGTAAGGTAGATTATTAGGAAATTAAGAGGATTTAGAATTACTATATATAATTCTTTTAAAAAAAGGGTAAGAAGCTTTATATTAATTTTCTAATTTACTAAAAAGAATATTCTACTAAAGATAATTAGTAAATTTCTAAGGAAGAGATATATATTAACGCTACTAAAATAGTTAATAAGTATCTTACTAAAAATATTATTAATTAGAATAAAGAATACTATAAAAAAGGTCTTATAGTGCCTTTTAATTAATAAATATTTTAGTTAAGCTAGTTTTATATTTAATTTTGTAAATATATATAAGGAAATTCTTACTAGTAGAAAATATTAATTATTTCCTAACTCTCTATATACTATAAAAGCTTACCTTAAGCTTACTTTTATAGCCCTATTAGGGTATATAAAAAACCTTTATTTTCTATACTTTCTTTAATCTTTTTACTTTTCCCTTTTTCTTTACTTTTCTTTCCTTACTACTTTCTATATTTCTTTTATAGCTATATATTATAATGCTATAGTTATTTACACTATTATTATAAAATTTCCCTACTACTATTTATATATTCTTTACCCCCTTTTTTATAGAATTTTTATTCCTTAGCTATTTACTAAATCTATATACTTAAAGCTATTAGTGCTATCTTTAATAATTACTATATTAGTAGCTAGTAGTAGTGTAAGTAGGTAATATTATAGTAGGAAGTATATAGTAATACTTTAGATTTTACCCCTATTTTTTATATTAAAGCTTTAGTTAAACTAAGCCCTTATTTATAGCTTTTAACTAATTTTCTTAAGTAATTAGTAATAAAACTTAAAAATAGTATAGCTAGCTATAATATTAACCTAGCTAACCCACTAAAACTTAATTTTAACCCTTACCTTTAAAATACTAATATTTTAACTAACTAGCTAAAGAAAGCTCCTACTACTTAAAATAATATATTCTTTATAGGTAATAGTAAGAATATAGATATAGCTTATACTACTCTAACTATTACTGCCCCTAATAATAATAAGGAGGGGCTTTCTAACTTAAATAATATAGATTCTGTTGAAAATAACAGGGTTATTTACAGGGGATTCCTCACTATTAGTGCTATAATTATAGCGCTTATAGAAGCATCTTATAGGGGGGCTTTGCTAGCCAGCAAAGCTAGTGTAAGCCAGCAAGCTTGCGTGCGCGCGCGCGCGGCACAACCACGGAAATCCAACCGAAGGTCACGTGTATGGAGCTTGTAGCTACAAGGTCCCTATAAATCTTTACTTTTTAACCTTTTCTGCCCTTCCACGCCTATTCTAATAGCTATATGGTTAGGCTAATAGCTATTAGGCATAGGGCTAACTTTAGATTAAATTTATAGGGCAACTAGTAAAGCTATAAAGAAATAAATTAAATAGGCTAACTAAGCTACTAAAGGCAGCTTAGTTAGCAAAGGTAGTTACCCTATAACGTTAGTTTTTACTATTTTTTATAATAAGAAGGAATTTATAAAGAATTTTAAGACTAAATTCTTTATTACTAAATTTAGGGCTTTCTTTCTATATAATTATTTAAAAAATTAATTTTTAGGTTATATACGTTAATTTTTACTAAGTTAACTAATTAGCAAGCATATTAATAGCTAATTTATATAGCTATAAGTCTATTTTTTTGTTTTTCTATATAAATAAATTTTATAGAAAATAAAAAGTAGCTTATAAAGCCTAGCTAGTAACTAGGATTTACTAATAAGGTTAGAGGGTATATAAGGGAAGGAAGTAAAAAACCCTCTTATAGCTACTAACTATATAGACTGTTAGAATCACTCTTACTAGCTATGCATACCTATAAAGTTAGAGATTAGATATAATTTTTATTAGATATTATTATTATAAATTCTTTAGTAAATTAAATAGTGCTAAAAGTAATGCAAAAGCTTCTATTTTATATAAGATTTAGCTAACTATAGCTTACTATAGTGCTCTGCTCTGCAGAGCAGTAGACCTGTGGGTGCACGCTTACTAAGCCCACTACCTTAGTAAGCTATGCTTTACAGCACCCACCTTAGTTATTTCTAATAGATTATAAGCCTAGAAGAGAACTTTTAGTATTTAAAAAATTCGCTAAATTTTTCTATAATAAAATAAAAATACTACTATATCTATAGAGAGTATAGAAGTTATTATTCCTTCTATAAAAAGAATAAATTCATTAAAAAGAAGTTTTCCCTTCTATAAAATAAAAAAGAATACGGTATAGAAGAATTTCTACTTCTATAAAAATTTAGGATTAGTGAAAATAGAGATATATTACCCTATAAAAATTTGTTTTTAGAAGACTTTACTTTTATAAAAGAAAGATATAGAAGTTTTCCTACTTCTATAAAAGAAAAAAATATAGAAGGTTTCCTACTTCTATAAAAAGGAGAGAGATATAGTAAATCTACTATAATTCTAAAAGACTACCTTCTATAAAAGAGC
>SRPU01000967.1:0-12240 GCA_018360185.1 Claviceps lovelessii
AAAAAAAAAAAAAAAAAAAAAAAAAGTAAGGATACGGCGCACAGTAGCAGCCCTGATATAGCGGGTTTTCAATATCATCTATATATTATCTTGCAAAATAACAGTCGTGTAGGAGGCCAGGCCACTGGGGCTGACAATGACGCGACAACTCTACTTGACCGCCAAAAGGGCATCGTGATTCAATTCTCCCAGTTAAACCATTGCCGAAGCCACTGAACCAAGGTTTAACTAATAAAAATAGAATATTAGCATTTCATATTCTAGCCTTGTAGAGATGCGATGTCTATCTCTCTTACAAGAATATGGGGTCTTTACTAAATTCTGTATTATTATATTTACTTACATATTTAACGCATTCGGCGGATCATGTGGCGACACACCTCGATGGTCGAGGAGAAGAATTGTCATCTCAGTGAGGTATGGATCCAGGACATATATATCTGCCTCTCACCATCTGTCTCTCCGATTCTCCTTCTCCTACGTCCACTGCAACTACCAAGATAAAACGAATCGTAATGTGCAACAAATCATCGCGCCGAGAGCATTAGATACGGCGGAGAAGAAAAAACAACATCATCACATGTGCTATAGACCATTATTCCTCAAACGCGTTTCTTACCATGACGTCCGCGTCCCTCATGCACACAAACCCCCCTTCCTGTCTCATCAAGACGGCAAAAGGGATCTCCTATAACATATCATTTATACCAAGTAACCAAGTGCACTCTCATTTCCAACAGTGTTCGATGCCCGATACCCCCAAATCCCAAATTTCATGTCTCATGTCCGGCGTCCCATGTCCCAAAGAAACAAACGCCCCACGAAGCCTTTTTCATATTTCCACACACATAACCGCCATGAGACCGCTCTGCTCCAACTTCCTCTACTCTTCCCCGTACAACGCACGTGCAACGCAGTGCACTGCAATTTTCCAACCCATCCTCATGCTCCAAACGCTGCGCTAATCGTCTCGCCCTCGTCCGGCGTCACCGCCAACTCGAGCAGCTCGTGTGCCGCCTCGACAACCTCCCCCTCGATGCCCGCCTCAATGACCAGGTCCTCTTCCGCAAAGGCCAGACGACCCAGCGAGAGCAGATATCGCTGGCTTCCGCCGTGCGATAGGGAGAGCTTCTGCGCCACATCAGCGACGTTGGCCGTGGCCGGGTCCGTCACGAGCCTGTGCATGAGCAAGACGCTCTGCGAGATGATGAGATACAAGTCGGCAGACGCGGTGGACTCGTGCAGCTTGAGCGTCGTCGAGCCCATCGACTCGGGAAGAGGAGGCAGCACGCTGGGCGGGATGGGCTGGTCGTACAGCTCGTCAATGGCGGCGCTGAGGCAGTGTACCAGTCGCGGAATGGCGTTGCCGTGGGAAGCCAGCTGGAGGGCGCCGAATCGGGAGGTGGAGAAAGCAATGAGCGTTCGGAGAGCGGCGAGTCGGATCGACCGTCTTTGGCCAGGCGTCATGGGTAATCGGCTCTGCTCCGTCAGTTTGGCCGAAACCCTCTCAATCGTGGCCTTGGCAATATCAGAGGCAGAAGCCTCCGTGTTTGCGCAGTTGACGGGGCCTATCGACGCGGGCAGCACAGAGGTGGCCAGCAAATCCAGCATGCCAATCACGTCGCTTGGCTTCTGCTTGGGCGTCAGCAAAAGAAGTACCATGTCCAGCGACACGAGTCTCCAGAACCCGATGCAAGTGTACTCGAAGCCATTCTCCGTCGTTTCCGTGGGCGTCATCGAACACGAGACTGCTGACACATACATGAGGTTCAGCAGCTGCCCCGTGTCTATGTGCTCCTCGTGGAACCCATACTCTGTGCTGCTGGCAAGGCTACCATCGGGAAGACGTCGCCGAGCATCAGCCACGGTAAAGAGGGTCGCCAGTGCGATTGGAACAAAGTTGGGCACGACCAGAGGCGCCACGGAGGTTGTGTGGAGGTCAAAGGTAAAGGAGATGAGCGCAACCAAATACTTGATGGGCTCCCACACCTCTTCATCTACACACCGCGCCCACAGAGACACCACCAGTTCTGCAAAATCCACCAGTAATTGCATTGGGCGATGCGGATTGCCCATCAGAGGCAGCTTCTCGAAAATCATGGAAGAAAAGGTTCGCTCGGGTTCAGACGGAAACGTGAAACGAGACAATGTGTCAAAGGTGGGTGGTTGCTGATGAAATGTCCCATGATCCAGGACAAGCTGCAAAAACTGCCGTGACAAGAACGGTCAGTACAAACATGTGATTGAGGCAAGAACCGAGACTGGCACTCCCAAGTAGGTGCCCGTAGACCTACTGGCTTTAGTGAAAGACTAAGCAGGCCTACGGGTAGATGGGTTGAGGTAAATTGATGCTCAGTTGCTTCACGCAGACGTACCTCGAATGGAGCGGCCGAGACTGGCTGAATCTGCACCGGAATGGAAGTGGCCGGCACTTCCTCTCTACGTCCATCGCTCATGGTGACATCGTCGTTCGACGTAGTCTCAAGCGCCAAGATTGGACTGTCGACAACGGGACGCTTTCGTTTGCCTTTGCTGGGCGTTCGCTCTCCAACATTGGCTGCAACGGAGCCAGAAGATTTCCCTCGTCCCTGGCCCTTGCTTGGACTGAGGGCAACATCCATCTCATCAAACCCGTCGGCAAATCCGCGCGACTTGGTTCCTTTTCTAGGTGTGGTGACACCGCCACCACCGGCCGCATCCCTATTCCGAGCCCTGCCATGGACTTCTCGAATGTCTTGCTGCAGAAACTGGAGCTCGGTGTTAGCGCTCTTCTCCGCGGCCACAGCAGCTTCGACCATCCTTGTCTGCTTGTCCAATTGCTCTGCGTTGAGCTTCTTGAGGCGTGCAATCTGGTCATCGTATTCCTGTTGCGCCTTGAGGGATTTGGCGCGAATGATGGAGGCTTCCCCGCGCGCGGAATGCAGCTCGGATTCAAGGACGCGCACTCGACGCTGGAGCGCAGAGAGGACGTCTCCTGCGGCGCCCACTTGGGAGACTTGGGAAGCTTGGAAAGCATGCAATCGATTTGCTGGGAGCAAAGGCCGGGTGAATTGGCCATCATGTGCGGGAAATTGATGCATCTGAGATGCGGAGAGCGAAACACCAGAAGGCCCTAGACCCGGTGGGCGCGAGTGTAGGCCCGATCTTGCGGCGGCGGCGGCGGCGGCGGCGGCAGAAGCAGCCATTTTGGGATTATCAATGGCTGGATTCCATTGGGGATTTGGCAATGGTGGTGCCGGCCGACGAGGGACCTGCGAAGAAGTGGTTGCGCCAGCCTCACGGCGTGGCTGCAACGGCAGCTGTTGGCGTAATGTGTTGTCAACGACAGGCCGGCCGATGGGAAGTCCAGCGTCATTCGTGACTTCAGTCGTATCCAAATCATCGTCCTCTTCATCTTCCCATCCGTAATCGGAGAATCGTGAGATTCGTTGAGAGGCCACATCTTGGTGGCGCGACTGCTGCTGCTTCACGGCGTGAGCCTGCGTCAGCTGGATGGCGTTTCGTTCGAGTTCCTGGAGGGCATTATCGGGCAGATCATCAAAGCCGTCATCTGAAAATTCGTCGACCTCCATTGTAGATGGACCAATGCAATGGCGTCATGGTCTCTTGAGAAACTGCACTTGAGACTTGAGCACGTCAAAAAAGTGGCAGGACGCGAAATGCAGACGTGTCACAGGTTGGGACCCGAGATGGCCATATCGCCAGTCGATCGCGGGGTCACGTTTTTGTCCGCATGGCACTTTGCAGTCGACGCCCGGGCGGCTGTGGCTGTGGCTGACATGCTCATGGACGGGTTGCTTACATATGCATTCTGTGCTTTTGTCCTTCGCATGCGTACATACAACATAATGTGCCAAGAAGCGACAACTGGGGGTTGACTCGAAGTCTAGAACGAGGTAATTGAATGCAGACGGTGGATTATCGTTCGACATCAAAGTGAATAAGGGACTGGACGAAATCATCAATGCCTTTGGCTTTGCCTTTGCCGGACCAAACAACTCGTTCGCGTCCGATGATGTTCTGGGCCCAGCTTTGCTTTCCTCCCTCAGCCACACCGCAGAAGTTGCCGCCACTGCCGGCACATGTGGGCATGACTGGCATAACTGGCATAACTGGACATCAAGCAGTTTTTTTGGTTGAGCTGGTACGTTGTGCGCAAATTTCGGCAGATCAAATGAAGTTTCAGCCATCAGAAAGCGGTGATGATGAGAAACAAGAAAAGAAAAAGGAAAAAAAAAAAAAGATCAAAAGCGCACAGTGCAAATGTCGCACCACGAGGCTGCATCAAGCTGTGTGGTCTGGTCCCATGGAGTACATAAACGCACAGCAACGGATTATTGAACGCACAGCAGCAACTAAACCCAAAACGGAAGAGGTACCCGCTCACCTATTTTTCTATGCATAGATACATTCTTTGTTTTGCGTGCCGTAGCACGCGTTAGTCCCCAGCATCTTAAGCTACATGCGTAATTTCTCTACACTATAAATTCTTTCAACCTTTAATATTCTTCTAAAATTCGCAATAACAACCTATATTAAACTAATATCTGCAATTAACAGCACTTACCTGTAGTATAAGGATGCTCTTGCTATAATTTAAGATTATTAGCGTCTTAAGGGCTTTGTCTGCATTATAGGCGGCAGAAATCGCAATCCTTGCACCTATATTGTTAATTATATAACGCTTTAATGCTGCTAAAGTAGCACTTATTATAAGCATTTAAAAATACAGTATATTTATTCCACATCCTTATATAAATCTAACTATAGCTTTTAAGCACAAATCCACTATAATAAGCATAAGAATAACTATAATCTTAAGGTTATAAAACCCTTATATAACTATAATTAAATTAATTCTATCCTTAGTTTAAGTATATTATAGCTATAAAGTTAATAGAAATTTAGCCTACTAAGGCTTTTAGAGATCATTAAAACTAAAAGTAAGGGAATATAACTAATAGTAAGGCAAATTTCTAAGTAAATATATAGAGAAAATCCTAAAGTCCTAATCTCTACCTTAGATATTTTTTTCTTCTAAAAACAGCTCTAATTAAGCATATATAATGCTAGAACATTAACCTAAGCATTTATAGAGTTACTTACTAAAAATAACTATATTTTTCACTATATAATTAATTAAAACTATATAGGAAAGATTTAGTAAGTGTTTTAAACCTATAAAGCCTCTAAAAAGGATTAGAAGAAGAATTCTAAAGTATTAATAATAAATAACATATATAAGGTTAATTGCTTTAATATACCTCTAATGTAAGTTACTAGTATTATAGCACTATATATAACTTTTAGTATTGCATTTAGGCTTATAGCATATAAGGATACTAAAGCCTATATATAGTTTCTTAAAGAATTAAGAAAAGCATAGTAAAGAGTATAAATTTATAAGCCTAAGGTTATTATTATAAACTTTAAAGCTACCCTTAAGTTATCCCTTAAAAATATCTTCCTAAATTTACAGCAGTAAATTTATATATAGTATATTTTAAAAAATATTATTCTAAATATTAAAAAAAAGTGGATTAGTAGCCTTAAAGGATATAAGATTATTAAGAGTAAAAAGGCAAAAAACACATAAAAGAAATCTCACTAAAAAGAGAACCTTACTAACAGTAATAATAATATTAAATATAGTTCTCCTTTATAGGAAGTTACACTAGAAGATAAATATACTAGTACCTAGGCTACACAGGCTCTAAGGTTATAGCCTTTATTTATAATTTCTTACACCGCTAATAGCATTTGCAATGCTTAGCTTGCAGTGCTATAAGCTCTAACTAAAGAAGAGTTTATAATAAATTAAAGAAAGCTCTATAATAAGTTTCCTAACTAGCAAGGCTAGTACTTTAACTATATTTTTTTATATAGTAGTCTTATATTAATAAAAATCTTTAGCTATTATTAAATACCTCTAAAAGACCTACCTTCTATAACAAAAATAATAGGCTAACTATATAATAAAAACATATCTTAATTTTAGCATTATAGTTACCTTTTATATAGAAAGCATACATTATAAGCTTAAGGCATATATAAGGCACCCGTTTATTAACCTCTTTATTCTTTATATAGCAATTTAGGAGATAACTATATACTAAAGGCAGCGCTTTACTATATAATTTAGCACTAAATTCTCCTACTATTTAGTAGCTTAGGATAAATATAAGGTAATTTATAAGCTTATGCTATATATAGGCCATAAGTCTTTATAGCTAGTTATATAGTAAGTTAAGCTTATAATAAAGGCAATAAAAGAAAAAGCTTAAATATAATAGAATTCTAAGGCTTATACTAGTAATTTTATAAAGTAATTTAGACTCCCTTACACCTATATAATTATTAATAGAATTAATAGTTTAGAGGTTCTAAAGCTAAATAACATTTACCTATATTAATAGCTAAAGGCAGATATAGTATATTTACCTTATTTTTTTATAAGCTTTTTATTAATAAGCCTATAGCCTAAGGAAGAAGCACTGCTTAATGCCTATTATAAGCCTAACCCTAATATTATTTAAACCTAAATCTAACAATTAAATAAGCTAAAACCTCTACTAATAAACACAGCTATAAGCGGGAGAATCCTAAGTATTAATAAGAGAGATAGTAATGCAATTATCTCTTTAGTTTATAAGGTTAAGGCTTATAGAAAAAATACATTATTAGCTATATTAGCTATAGGCTATATAAAAGAAAAGCAAGTAAAATAACAAAAGGTAGCTTATAAGAGCGAAAATAAAGTAATTAAAGAGCTTTAATTAGCGCTTTTAAAGATTATAGGTATAGTTAAAGCTCTTTAGGCCTCTTAAAGCGTAATGCAAGCTATAATAATATAGCAAAATGCCTCCTTTTAGTATAGCGGCAGCTACCCGCCCCTATAGCCAGCTTTATACCCTTACATTGTTTAAAATAACACACAGTCTTATCCAACACATTAGGTACCTCACTTTATATATAATTCTCTTAGTAGACTAAGTCCCTCTCCATTATAAAGCAGCGAGTTTATAGCATAAAGCTAGCCTGCTATGTAGCACTATCTAGCTCGCAGGCTATAATAAAGTATTTCTAAGCATCGCAAAAATCATGCCATAGTGTGGACTAACGTATGCCACGGCACGCAAAACAAAGAATGTATCTATGCATAGAAAAATAGGTAGGCGGGTACCTCTTCCGTTTTAGGTCTAGTTGCTGCTGTGCGTTCAATAATCCGTTGCTGTGCGTTTATGTACTCGGTCCCATGTGGGTCCAGTGTGGGTCCACATTCGCCCATGTGCTGTACGTGATGCAACAAGAAACACGGCAGCCTTGACTTGGACTGACGGCCAGAGACGCACACGGCGAGTTCTCGTCTCGTGGGCTCCGCGCCGTCATCCATCCATTCCAGATTTCTTCCCACGGCCTCGTCAAGCTCCCGTCCGTCCGACGACCTCGTCGACAACCACGTCTTCGACCACGTCGTCAACCACGCCCGACGTCCCTCAGTCACCAAATCCCCGACCTCGCCGGCCGCGGATCACGACTCTCACCACTGCCAGTTGTTTGCCAGTGCTTATTGCCAGCCAATTTTTCATCCTTTTGAGCCGCCGTCGTCCCCAACTTTGCGGACCCGCCCCAATCCACCCGCTTCCACCCGCTTTACTCGACGTCAGTCTATCCGCACGACGAGTTTTCTGCATCGGGCACCTTTCTCACGTCGGGCAACTCTCTGAGCCGTCGCGCCAACCACTGCACTTCCCTTTGCCATTGTCGCTGCGCGAACCATCACCGCGCGGAGCAACCAACCATTCCTCAAAAGGTGAAAATACAAGACCTCACGGCCAAATAACTTGCCCACAAACCTCAACAATGGTAAGACCAAAGAGAGGGGTTCGATTCCCCCACAGCAACGGCCAGAACAGTGGATCTGAGGGTCGTCGATCCAGCATCAGCGATGCTTCGGAGGATGGAGGCGCTTCTCCTACAAAAGTACGAGCCAGAGCTCAAAGCCAGCTGGCGCCCGTGGAAGAGGTATGTGTGTCCGGCTCTTAGTTGTTTCTCACTCTTGATTCTTGATTGTCGACCGAAACCGGCGCACTTTTTCAGACTGCGGCGCCGTCACGAAGTATTGGAGAACAAAGCCTTATACACAGAAAAAAGAAGAGAGAAGAGAGGAAAAGAAACTGACGTGCTACTGATGCGCAGAAACCGCCTTCACCCGAGGAGGAATACCAAAAGAAAAAAGCCAACTTCATCACCCGGACTTTCTGGACCATGTGCATGCTAGCCCTCTTCTTCTCCGCCCTCTTCATTGGTCACCTGTACATCATCATCATTGTCACAGCGATTCAGATCATTACATTCAAGGAAGTCATTGCCATTGCCAATGTGTCGAGCCGGGCCCGATCTCTGCGATCCACCAAGAGCCTCAACTGGTACTGGCTGGCAACAACCATGTACTTTTTATATGGCGAGAGCGTCATTTACTACTTCAAGCACATTGTGCTGGTGGACAAGGTGTTGTTGCCTCTTGCCACACATCATCGCTTCATCAGCTTCATTCTCTACGTCTTTGGTATGTGGCGCATAAAATCCCGCCTCTTTGCTTTCTCTGTGGGAGAGAGAGAGAGAGACACTGGTACAGAGAGACTAATCATGGTACTTTTGCAGGATTCGTCTTCTTCGTGGCATCGCTTCAGGCCGGCCACTACAAGTTTCAGTTCACCAACTTTGCATGGACGCACATGGCACTCTACCTCATCGTTGTTCAGGCACATTTCATCATGAACAACGTCTTTGAAGGCATGATCTGGTTCTTCCTGCCCGCTGCGCTCGTCATCACCAACGACATCTTTGCCTACATCTGCGGCATTACCTTTGGTAGGACACAGCTCATCAAATTGTCGCCGAAAAAGACTGTCGAGGGCTTTGTTGGCGCTTGGATTACGACCGTCATTCTTGGTGCCATTCTGGTCAATTTGATGAGCCGGTCAAAGTATTTCATCTGTCCTGTCAATGTAAGTGCGAACGATGAAAAAGGGAGAAAACCCCTTCTTTTCCTCCCGCTGTGAAAGCGTAAAAAAAAAAAAAAAAAAAAACTAAACACATTCAACCTGTAGGACCTTGGCGCCACCGTCTTGACCGGCCTCGAATGCGATCCGAATCCAGTCTTCATAGCCCGCACGTACCACATGCCCGAATTGTTCTTCCTGCCACCGAGTCTCGCGAATCTGTCGTTTACGTTTGCGCCGATGCAGATCCACACCTTCGTTTTGGCGTCATTTGCATCCTTGATCGCCCCCTTTGGTGGATTTTTTGCGTCTGGTCTCAAGCGCAGCTTTAAGATTAAGGACTTTGGCGACTCCATCCCCGGGCACGGCGGCATGACGGATCGCATGGATTGCCAGTTCATCATGGGCTTCTTCGCCTACATGTACTACCACACCTTTGTCTCGCTTCATAAGGTCACCATGGGGTCCATTCTCGAGACTGCCATTACGAGCCTGAGTCCCGAAGAGCAAGTTGAGCTGGTCAGGAGCATGTCGCGGTACTTGGGCAATCAAGGCGTTGTTTCCGAAAAGGTAAGAAAGAGAAGAAGGAAGGAAAGAAACTGAAGTAAAAGAGAAGAGAGAAAAGAAGAAGAAAAGAAGAAGAAAAGATGGGGCATTCACCCAGCCACCCCTTTTCCATAAACTTGGGTCGTAAGCTAACGGGAAATGTTTTTAGTTTTTGGATTGCGTTGAGCAAACAATCATCGATTAAGAGAACCCCATTTAGCGAGTCTCTGTGGATTTCCTGTGTTTGATGCCCCTCGACGTTCCTGGGCTTCTCTACACCAAAAGTCAACGACATGTGCTAATTTCTTTTTCTTTTTCTCTTTTGTTCTTTCTTTTAATCTAATATTGCTGCTCGTTGCAGTGTCCATGTTTTGTAACGTTGTATGGTTTTTTTTTTCCTCTTAACGGCGGCGAAGGAGGCGGTTAATAAGCTGGCAGCACCAACGCGCGCGCGCAAATTCCTGGAAATGCGGAGCATCATGTTGCCAGATTGATTCGGTCCGGTCCGGTCCGGTCCACATCGGTCTTGAGCGGTGTCTTGAACGGAGTGAGAGAGCCAAAAGTAATACATGATGCCTCCGAGCATGAGCATGATCATCAGCATGGGCATGAGCACCAATATGGACATAAGACGGCCAGACAGGCCAGATACCAGAGTGCAGAATGTCGTCCTGTACAGGTGGTCTGTTCTGTAGTAGTCTCGATGGTCGACAAGGTGCCTGTACGGGGTTTCCAAGACGCCATCCATGCGGACCATTCGGGCGTTTCGTCTCGTTTCGTCAGCTCATGGCGGCACATATGTACGTACAGCCTCTGTCATGCTGCAGTCGAGACTGCGCACAGATGGGATATATGATGGATGGATGGATGTATAATGGATGGACAGACAATGGGTGTACACAAGACGGACGTACGGATGGATGAAGAAGAATGGACGATGGATGTACGGACGGATGGATGATTGGATGGCCGTACGTATCTGGCGCGGCATGTCCGGACCCGAAGCGCAACACATGCTCATCTACCTACCTAGGTACCTAAGTAAGTAGGTACTTACCTACTAAGTACTCAGGTCTCTAGTATCCAAGATGTCCAAACTAGACCCCAACTCCACGTAGCAATCCTCAGCCTCCCCAAGCAAAAAACAACATAAACAGAATCTATATATAAAAAAAAGCCGCAAACACCACCACAACGGCCTGTTCGTCCCCTCCAAGCCAGCACCTGCCACCACTTCCATCCCAGGCAGGGCAGGTCAGCCCCCATCGCATGCTCATGTTGCCATGTTACGACCCAGACGTCAGGAGGCCTCCCCAACCCAACCCCCAACAGCACACCCATTCCAACATGAAGCAACATCATCGTCATCATCAACATGGAACAGCATTCAGGTCCCAAAGCATTACGTATTCACACGCCCCGTAAACGAATGAAGCATGGAGGCCGCATTGGGGGGGGGCACGAGACGCCTAATTTATCAACAGGGGCGGCCAACGCACGAAGATGTAACAAAAAAAACAAAAAAAAAAAAACAAAGAGAGAGAGAGAGAACATAGATTCGTGCCCGTACGCACAACATACATACCTCACGCGGTCAAAAGAAAAATTGTCATCCCACTGTATGTGTATAGAATGTAAAACCAGGGCAATTTCGGTGATGCGCCTTACGGTCCATGCATCCAGGTACATATCAGGCTACCTACTAAGCAGCAGACAACAGTAACGGCAACCCCTGCAAATAAGTATCCTTCTAGAAAGAAAAAAGGGGGAAGACGGGAAGGGAACATGGGGTCCCGTCGTTTCACATCTCGCGCGACCAATCCCCTGTTGAAGAATGAGCTTCGGAAGACGCGGTTAGGACTGGAGTCTCCATGTTGTACTGTACGCATGGCAGCTGGGGGCTGTTCTTCTTTTTCTTCTTTTGTTCTTTTTTTATGTCTTGATTCTTTTTTTTTTTTTATTCGTTTCTCAATGCAGAATGGGAAGAGACTAGATGGAATGTGCAATTCTGGATCGGATTGCTTGCAGACGCAAATTAGTAAAATTGGGCAAGGGGCTGCAATGGGCAGAGGACTGACACTGAAGAAGAAATTAATTTGATTGCATGCATGGTACGCGCGTGCCCTGTTTCTTTTCTTTTCTTTTCTTTTCTTTTCTTTTCTTTTCTTTTCTTTTCTTTTCTTTTCTTTTCTTTTCTTTTCTTTTCTTCCTTTTTTTTTCACTCTCTTCTTTTCTTTTTCATTATTTGAAAAAAAAAAAAAAAAAAAAAAAAAAGGCTTCGAAAATTTCTTTTGCGTTATGCTGGGGTCAGCGGAAAAAGGGTGAGATGGCATCTCCATGCTGCGGCCGTTGGAGTTGGACTGTTGCAGACCAGCGGTATACTTATCTGGGTGCCTGCCGAGGTACGTAGTGCATGCTTCTCCTTCCTCATCAATATCACTCTATATTTCTTGAGCGACTATCTTCATCTGCCCTTGGTGCGCAGTCTTCCCGGTGGACTCAGCGCTGTGTTGTGTCGATAGATGCACATAGAGCATCATTAATGCATGTCAGCAAGAAGTCAGCAAGAAGAGCGGCGGTCTATTAGCCCGACTCAACTTCACGTGTTGGAGGGTGGTTTGTATTTTTTTGAGCATTTGTTTAAGCGCCCCCCCCCCCCCCCTTTTTTTTTTTTTTTTTTTTTTTTCCT
>SRPU01000968.1:0-12239 GCA_018360185.1 Claviceps lovelessii
CTATTAATTATATAAGAAAGAAAAAAATAATTATAAAAGCTACCCTTTTTTTTTTATTTTTAGCCTTTTCTTTTCTTTCTTTCTTCTTTATTAATTACTTTTATTATAAGTATACCCCTAACCTTTTATTATAATAGTGCTACTATATTACTGCTCCCTACTAATTATAAGGCTAATTAAAATACTATTTATAAATAAAATTATTACTTTAAGGGTAAGTACTAACTTTAATTTAATATACTACTACTACTAACCTATAGTATAGCTAGGCTAGCTTAAGAACTAGCCTTATAAGGCTTACTTAATATAAGCTAAAAATATTAATAAATAATATTATTATACTAAAGATTAGAACTCCCTTAATACCTATACTATTACTATCTTTAATTTATATAAGTATTAGTAGTATATACTTTAAGTATATAAAAGCTAAAAAAACTTATTTAAGGGTAAGTATTCTATATATTATTTATATTAATAGTAGATTAATAGCTAATTAATACTATAACTAAACTAAAATATTACCTTATATTAAAAGACTATTAAGTAAGTAATAAATATATAAAACCTTTATACCTTTAGAGAGCCTATTAATATAAGTTTATTATAATATTATTATAATACTATTATAGTATTAATATAGTACTAACTTAAGAATAGGCTAAAGAGTATAATATTATTTAAAAGGAGGTATAATAACTTATAAAAAAGGTAGAGATAGCTACTATAGTAATAATATAATTACCTAATAATACTATAATAGTTTTAGCCTTAACTTTAATTAAGGGTAAAATACTATTATAAGCTTACTATATTACTAATATACTAAAGAAGTATAATAATATTTTATAAAAAATCTATAGGCTTAGCCTAATTATAATATAAAGCTATACTAAAAAGGGAAAAGAAAAAAAGGTAATAAAGAATAAAGGAAAGGGGGAGGGAAAGGTTAATAAGAAGGCTAAGGAGAAGTAGGGCTAGGGCTAGTATAAGTACACTATACCTATAATTTTTTACTACTATTTATTATTTATTATTTAATATAATTTATATATTAAATTATTTTATACTAATTATAATATCTCTATAGCTTTCTACTACTTCTACCTTTATACTATATTAAGTACCCTACTATACTAAGTCTTTAATATCCTAAGTTTATTATTATTATAAAGTATATATAAGCCTAAACTAAAGAATATACTTAGTTAAAATAAGCTATTTAATAAGTATAGTAGCTAATTTATTTTTTTAAGGGCCTCCCTAACCTTATATTAATTATATACTAATAGTATATTTATATTTATAAAGTAAAGGTAGTTAAAATTTTTATAAAAAAGTAAAATATAATAGTAGTCTTTATTATTAATTTAGTAGCTATATATTAATAAATCTACCTTAGAAATATAGTAATTATAAAGAAAGGTATTAAGCCTGATTTATTTTATATATATTTAAATAAGTACTATAGATTTATACTTAGTAAGGCTAAAGTAAATATAAATTATTTTAATAGTAAAGGTAAAGTTAGGATTAAGCTTTATTATTATATATTTAACCTAGGTTTAGTGTATTTATATAGTAATTCTCTCCCTATACTAGTAGTCTTTTTACTTTAGGGTAAGTACCTTAGCTAGGGATAGTTTAAGGGAATAATTATAAGGCTAATTTAAAAATAGTATATAGTTTAGGTAATTATTAGGATTTAAAGAGTATTTATACTCTTAGTATACTAATTTATAATAAAGTTAGGCTATTATTATAATATAGGTATTTTAAATTTAATTAGCTATACTATTAGCCTTAATTTAATAATAAAAGTAAAGTAAGTAGTAGTTAAAGTAAAGGTTAATTAAAGCTATAGCTAATTTAGTTTTAATAAGGGCTTATAGTATAGCCTTAAAGGCTTTAGTAATTATCCTTAAGTACTTAGTTTACTTAAAAATAAATACTTTAGCTATTTCCCTTATCTTATTATTAATTACTATAGAGATATAGTATAATTCTATACTATAAGTAATAATACTTTAAATTACTTATATATATAATAAGTATATATTTTATAATAAGTAACTCTATATTAATACTACTAGTAATATAAGTATAAGCTACTACTATATTAATTTTAACTTAACCTAACTTTAGTATACCTTTTATTATAGTTTATAGTAAATTTAAACCCTTAAAAAGTAAGTAAATTAAACTAGCTATATTATATTAGTATTAAGTTAGACTAAAGTTATAACTATAGTATAGTATTTTATAAAGTATATAAGTTTACTTTTTCTTAGGTTAAATTTAAGGCCTAATTCTTAAAACTAATTTTAGTAAATTACTTATATAGCTTTAAGGCAGTTTTATATCTCTTTTACTATATAACTATATACTAAAATATTTATATTATTAAAGAAGCCTATAATTAATATAAATTATATAGCTTAAAGTTTAGTATATAATAATATAATATAAAGTAAAAAGAGAATAAAAAAAATAAAAAATCCCTATAATACCTTTATAATAATAAATAAAGGGCTAGTTATTTTATTATTAAAGAAAAGGTAGGTAATATACTTAGTAGTAAAGAAGTAGGTTTATACTATAATTTAGGTAAAAATACTAGTAATAATAAGGGTATAAGTAAGTTATTTATAGTAAATAGTATTAAAGACTACTAATATATTTAGCTAGAGTAGTAATATAATACTACTATAGTACTATACTATATATATAGATTTTACTAATATATTTAATATAACTTCTATAGATTAATTTACCTTACTACCTATTTATAAATTAGGTAGCGCTCTACCTAACTTAATTATAAAAATAAGCTAACTTATTACTACTACTTTTATAACCTTATTAACTATACTAAAGAGTAAGATTAAATACTAAGCCCTTACTCTTTACTACTCTATTAGGGTTTTGCTTAGTTTATAAAGAATAATAACTTTTACCTACTAAAATAGGGTTAGGTAGTAACTAATATAGTAGTATATATTTAGTAGGTAGGTAAGGGTTTATATTAATAGCTTACTATAAACTTTAAGGTAGCCTACTAAAAGTTTATTAAGTTTTAATGCTTTTTAGCTAAATAAGCTCTTTATAATACTATAAATTTTATTAATATTAAATTAATCCTTAGTTAGAAATATAGTAGTATTAAGGCAGCTATTTAGATTATTTAGTATATTATTAAGTTAGGCTTAGAAAAAAGGGAAGAAATACTTAGCTAAGGCAGTGGCTTTTTTTTAGTGTATTTTAATAGTTATAATATTTATACCTTTACTCTATAGAAAAGTAGGGATTTATTACTATTCTAGTAATAAGCTACTATAAAGATATATTTATTATTTAAGCTTTTAAAGGTTTCTATATTAAGTAGTTATAGCCTTAACTACTATATACTAAGTATTATACTATTTATTATAAATAACTTAGTTTTATATCTATACTATATTAGTTATATACTACTAATTCTCTTTAGTATAAAATACCCTTTATTATTAAAATTGTTATGGACTGGCCTAGAGGCTACTGCGATCTAGCGTTAATAGAAGATATTATTACTCTTAAGGAGAAAGGGAAGGGAGAGAGGAATCTTCTATAATCTCCTACTCTATTTATCTATATATATATATACCCTAGGCAGCCCTACTTAGAGCTTATAGGGCATACGCTTAATAGCTATTATTCCTTTATAATATAGCCTCTTTTACTCCTCTAAGGGTTTAAGCTTCTAGCTTAAATTTATTATATAGCCCCCTACTTACCTATATAATTATACTAGTAAGGCGCTAGGGTAGCCCCTATTATATTCCTAAGTTAGTCCTAGCTGCCTACTAGGTAATAGCCTTATTAATATTATATATTCTAGTATTATATACTATAGAAGTGCCCTTATATACGCCTATATATATTATATATTATTATAGTGTATATATTATTATTCTAGTAGGTCTGCCTCTACTCTAATATTTTCCCTACTTATTACCCTATAAATACCCTATAGGTAGCTAGGTATACCTATTCTTAGGCTAATAAGTAGTTATTATATTTATTATTAATATCTTATTAAAAATTATATAAAATTAATTAAAAGACTAAAAGTTTATTACCTATACTTTATATAAGTTTCTCTCCTCCTACTCTTGCCTACTTTTATATTCTTTTCCTTTTATATATATTTACCTAAAATTTATTATTAAGTATAGTTATATACTTACTGCCTTTATTTTACTTTTTATATATAATTTAATCTTTATTCTACCTATATACCCTTTTACTCTATTCTTTATTTATTTTAGGTTCCCTTACTATATTAATAAAATATTTAATATACCTTTACCTTAAAAATAGTATAGCTTCTATACTCTTTTTATTAAAAACTATTATAAAAGCTAATATTCTTTAGAAAGAAATATATTTACTACTACTAATGCCCCCTTACCCCCTTTTTTACCTTCTTTACCTTACTTAGGTAGGTATATAGTAAAAGGCAACTTAAATAAAGAAATATTTAATATTACTTAGTATAGCTTTAAAAAGTATTTATACCTATTATATTAGAATAATACTATATATAGCTAATTCTAGTGCTATTATATAGCTAAGTAGAGATTCTACTATACTTATTACTATAAAAAGAGAAAGTACACCTAAAAGTTATACCTTTATACTACTAATTTTAATCTTTATTATACTTTTTAAAAAGTAGTATTTACTATTAATTAAAGTATAGCCCTTTAGGCTCTACTTAGGGGCTATAAAAAGCCTATATTAATATAATCCTTTAAGTAGCTTATAAATATGTTTTATAATATTTATAATATTACTTAGAAGTATATTATAGCTATATTTATTTTACCTAATAGCTTAGTCTTATTTTTAGCTAGCCCCTTAACCCTTTATTTTATATTTTATATTATTATAGCCCCTTCTTATCTAAATATAGCCTTTAGCCTATCCCCTATATATATTACTACCTTTATTAGTACTAGTATAGTATAGAATTTAAGGGCTACTACTTAAAACCTTAGGGTAATTACCTAGTTTATTATATTCTTATTCCCTTTAGCCTTAGCTTATATTTATAATACCTTTTAAACTTCTTTATAACTTAGTAGCTAAAGGCTTTCCTTATTTAAAGCTACACCCTTATTATACTATACCTTACCCTTTAGTAAGTATTTACCTCCCTTTTAATTTACTATTACTAACCCTCCCCCTTTCTTAGAGATATTTTATATTATATCTACTTATATTAATACTAATACTTCTATACTTTATAAATAAGCTTATTATTCTATAGCTATAACTAAGCTTTAAATTCTATTTACTTTATTAACCCTATATAGCTAATCTTACTAATCTCTAAACTAGCTATTTTTTAGTAAAAAGTTAATTAACCTTTATTTTTATTACTATACTATTAAGTACTAGCCTTAGTACTAGTTTTATATTAAAAAAGGAATAAAAGAGAAAATAAGTAGTAGCTTACTAGCCCTAATAACTAGCCCTAAAATTCTAAGTAGTAACACTACCCTAATTATAAATATCTTCTTAAATAATAATAAACTTAGCCTACTTTAGCTCCCCTTTATACTAGCTCTCCCTTAAAAGTAGTAATAATTCTCCCTAGCCCTACTTAGTAGCCTCCCTACCCCCTTTATACTTATATTTATAAATTATTAATAATTATAGTAGAATTTATTTAAAAAGAAATAGTAAAAGTAAGTAAATTAAAATAGGCCCCTTTATAGGTTTATACTAATGCTTAAATATAAGTATACTATAGAGATAGTAGAATAAGTATTTATAGAAATCTTATATATAGTAGTAAAAATCTAGCCTTAAAATAGTCTATTATATATTTATATATTCCTTTATTATAACTTAAAATATACTAATGCCTCTATATTTAAAAAGTTTTTTAATAGCTTCTAAATTAGCTATATATAGCCTACCTATTTAACTAAAATATTATACCTATATCCCTACTGCTAAGCATTATATATAGCTACTATTTCCTTTACTATAAACTTATATAGCTTTAGGTTCTTATTTTTAAGAGCTAATACTAGCCCTAGCTTAAAATTAGCCTATATTTATAATAAAAAAGGGTTAACTATAGTATACTTTAAAAGGTTTATATAAAAAATAAAATAAATACCCTATAGAATATTTAGGTAAACTATAAGGGGCATTAGCACCTTTAAAACCTTATACTTTACTATAATTTAATTAAGCTTCTAGCTTAAATAATTTATTTTAATATATTATAAGCTAAGCTATACTATATCTTCTATATAGAATACTTTAGCTAGCTAGTATAACTTATTAGTAGTATTCTACTAGCATTACTAAGTAAAGTTAATTACTACCTAGGTTAGGGCTATGCCCTTTTATAGTATATTTAGAAATAGGGCTGCCTACCCCTTAGCTATTATTATATTACTTTTCTAAAAATAGGCTAGCTATACTAAAGCTATATTATATCTATATAAAACCTAATTAGCACTTATCTCTATAACTATTAATATATAATTATTAAGTATAAGCTAATAAGCTAGTAAGTACTTAGCCTAATTAAACTATAAAAAGCTAACTATAATATATAAGACTGCTTAGATTTTTTAATTAGCCTATTCTATACTACTATTTATTTATAGATAGTAGGCTATAGAAAGAAGCTACTTTATACTAATAAGAAAGTAAAGAGTTAACTAAAACTATTTAACTTAATTTAATTCTTAGTTAAATATAATTTAAAAGGGAAACCTATAAAACCGCTATTAATATAAATAAAACCTCTTTATATATACCTTAGCTACTATACTTATTATAGCCTTTAACTAAATAAACTTAGAGAGATAATTTATAATAATTATTAAATACTAAAGTAAGTCTATATTTTTTACTAGTAGGTTTATTATAAAGTTTATAAAAATTTATAACTAAAATTAGTTTAGGGCTAGGATAGGCTTTAGTAGGCTCTATCTAAGCTATTAGCTTTTTTAGCTATTTATATAATAATAGTTATAAATATACTAAGCTATATTACTAAATATACCTTTTTAATAATAGTCTCTATAAAGCACTTAAAATATTATATTTTACTCTAAATGCCTAAGTAGGGGTAACCTATATACCTATTCTATTAGTATTATAGTAAGGGGTTTAAACTATAAAACCTAAATTTAGCTTTAAAACTAAAGAATGCTATAGGCATTAATTATATAGTTAGCTATTTAAGCCTTTACCCCTATAGCCTTTAGAAACTTTCTATTGCCTTAATATATAGCTTATTACTTAAAAGTATAAGACTTATTAGCTTAGAGGCTTTAGTTTTATAAAAACTATAAATACCTATTACTAAAAAGAAGATATTCTAGGGGTAGTTTCTTACTACCCTTACTTAGGTTTTAGTGTATATACCCCCTTTTTATACTAGTTGCTTCTAGTATATAGCCCTTATTTACTCTACCTCCCTCCTTATCCCTATATAGCTTTATTTTAGGCTTTTAATAAGCTATAGCTAGTATTTTACTATTAATATATTATAATGCTATAGGGATTATTAAGGGTTATTATTATAAAGGGTCCCTAGATTTATTCTACTTTTATTATAAAAGGGCATTAGGCTGCCCTATTAGGCGCTTAGAGTAATAATATAAATAAAAGTTATAAAAAGTAAGCATCTTTAACTAGTATACTTATTACTTTAATATCTCCTAAGGTATAGTAAAGTATTTTAAGTTTTTATAGTTAGTAAGAATAGTAAATAATTAAGCTATACTTTAAAGCTTTACTCTTTAAGCCTTTAGGTAGGAAATAATAGTAAGTAGTTCCTTATTATAAATTATATAGTTTTATTATATTAGTATTAGGTATACTAAGTAATAAGCTACTAAGTATAGAACCCCTTTTATATTATACTAGAAAAGGTAGCTACCTATAGCCTCTCTAAATATATTTACCTTTACTAAAGTATTTTAATTAAAATCTTACTAAGCTAAAACTAAGTATAAAATAAAAGCTAATTTAAGTGCTTTAAATACTAAGGTATACTCTACTATTTACTAAAAAGAGACCTCTTTTTTTATTAAAGCTAGTAAAAGCTTAGTAAGCTCTAAGAAATTCCTAATAAATTCCTAGTAAAAGTTTATAAACCTTAAAAAACTTCTTACCCCTTAGGTTTAAATTAGTACCTTTTAATTATAAATAGCTATAATCTTTTTAGGGTTTAGGTAAATACTTTTCCTAGCCTTTATAGTAAATCTAAGGTATTTAACCTTCTAAACCCTAAAACTATACTTATTAATATTAAAGTAAAGCTTAGCTTTTTAAAGCTACTATAATATAAAATATATTTTTTATATATAGTCCTTCTATAATTTAAAAGTATAAATAAGGATATTATTTAGGTATATAGTAGTAAAGTCCCTTAGGGTAAACTCTAAAGCTTTATTAATATACTATTAAAATATAATAAAGGTATTAGTTAAACTAAAGAGGTAAATAAGCTATTTAAAGAGCCTAAATTTTATTTAAAATATAGTAAAATACTTATTCTCTTTAGTAATATAAAGATAGTAAAATATAGCCTAAATATCTAGCTTTATAAACTACTAAGCACTAGCTAAAGACTATAATATCTCCTTAATAAGGGGTAGTAAGTAGTAATTCTAGTTTATAACCTAATTAAGTGCTTAGTAATCTATATAAAAACGCTAACCCTTTCTAGCTTTTTTAACTAATAGTACTAACGCTACTACTAAGAAAAATAATATATAAATTTATTTTTTATTTATAAGTTTTATTACCTACTTATAAATCTCTAATAGCTACTTATATAATATATTATATAAAGGCGCCTAAGGAAAGTCTAGGGTTAATCTATTTAGGTTCTTATAAAGGTAAATATAGTAGTTAATATAGCCCTAATATAGTAGTAATTCCCTTACCTTCTCTTTATTAAATAGGTTTATAAAGTCTTAGAGTTTTAATAAAAAGCCTTTAATTTCTAATAGGTTTTAAGTTAGCTTTACCTTTAAAGCTAAGACTAAGTTTATTTTATAAAAACTTATTATAAATAACTATATATTAGATTTCTCCTTTATTATATGCTATACTAATTTAGTATAGACTAAGCTAAGAATTATAATAGTTAGCTAGGCTATTTAGTAAGTATTAAAAGGTGCTACCTCTAGGGCGCCCCTAGAGTATACTACTAGCTACTATATAGCTAAGTAAAGCTTAACCTTATTCTAAGCTAACTAAGGTATACCTAAAATATAATCTCTAATAAGGCTTAGAATAATATAAGCAGTAACTAAAAATATTTATCTATTTATATTTCTTTAAAAGTATATTAGGTATATAATATATATACCTAATCTAGGTTCTAAATAGCCCCCTTAGGTTACTACTATTAGTATTATAATTATATAGGGTTAAGAAAAAGGGATTTTAATTAAGCTAAGCTATTAAGTAGCCTTTTTACTTATAGTAGTAAAACTATTATAGCTACTATTTACTTATATTATAAAGAAGGTAGTATTATTATAAAGAAGAGAGAGAAGAAATAGTAGTAATTCTATATATACCTTTATTTCTAAGAAATCCTTCTCTAAACTATCTACCCCTTAAGCTATATAGTTTTATTTATTATTAATACCCTCTTTACTAAATCTTAGGCTAAGAGGTTATTTTTTTTTAAGTTTATTATAAAGGTATTTAAGTCCCTATCTTTATTTATTATAGTAGCTACCTAAACCCTAATAGTATCCTTTAAAGGTAATGCTAGGAAAAAATAATAATAGAATTAGTAGTAAAAGGGAAAGCTATAATAAAGGTATTATTTAAGCTCCTAGTATTTTATATATTTCTTTAAAGATATCTATATAGTATACTACTTTCCCTTTCCCTTCTTACCTTTTAACCTACTATTCTAAATACTTATTAAGTTAATACTAAATATTTTTATATTACTATTCTTATTCTAGCTTATACCTAATTAATATAAAGCCTATATTTATTTCTTTTAGTAATAGGAGTTAATATTTAAAGTAATACTATAGTAGCATTCTATAGCCTTATTATAATTTATTTAGAAAATATTATAGCTTATATAATAGTTATATATATACTTATTAAAGGCTATATAAATCTTAGTAAGCTTTACTAAGTCCTTTTAGTTAATTTTACTAATAAGCGCTAGCTTTTATTTAAAGTATATATAAAAGTTAGTAAAGCTCTTTATTAGCTATTAGTAAAGCTAGTTTAGCTTTAAAATTATATATTTTTACTAGTATAAGTTAATATATATTCTACTAAGGTATATTAAAAATTATTAAGGGTTATAATTAAAGTTCTCTCCTAGCTTAAAGAAAGGGGTAACCTATACCTAAATATATAATGCTAGGCTTTAGTAAATAAAAAACTACTAATTATATATACTATTAATAAAATCCTAATTTACTTTTAGTTTATAAGCTATAAAGCTTCTTTATACCTTAAAAGAGAACTTATTTTTATTATAAGGGCTCCCTATAAGGAGTGGTTTATATTTTATATACTCTATACTAACTGCCTCTTAAGTATTACCTAAGCCTAGTATAGATTAAAAGCTATTATAAATTAGTATATTCTAAATAAGCTTCCCTAGCTATGCCTCTTACTATATAACTATTTTATAGAGATAGTATACCTTTTATAAAATTATGTATTAAGCCTTATTGCTTTTAAAATATTTACTATTTATTCTAAAGGGTTTTAGTTTAGGTTTATAAAGGAGAAAAGTAATAAATATTATAGACTAGCTTAAAGGCTACTATAATCTAGTATTAATAGAAGATATTATTACTCTTAAGGAGAAAGGAAAGGAAGAGAGGAATCTTCTATAGTCTCCTACTCTATTTATTTATATATATATGCCCTAGGCAGCCCTGCTTAGGGCTTATAGGGCATACGCTCAGTAGCCATTATTCCTCCGCAGTGTGGCCTCTTTTGCTCCTCTAAGGGTCCGAGCTTCCAGCTTGAATCTATTACAAAAATGCTCTTTTAATGTTTTAAGTTATTTCTTTAGTATATTAATTTTACTATAGATTTAGCTTAGAACTAGCTTAGAGTTCCCTTAGAACTACTATATTTATAATAAACTAGAGTTTAGCTATTAACTATTTTATAAATTAGTTAATTTTCTTTAGTAATTAAAGTTAAGGCTTTATAATATTAAGCTAAAACTATACTATAGCCTTTATAGTAATAAGATTATTATTTATATATAATTATTTAAACTAGGGGAAATAGTTATTATATAGCTTAGAGCTAAAGCTTATATAAATAAGCTATAGTATATAATTAAACCTAATAAGGTTTAGGCCTTTTAGAAAGTTAATATTTATACTATAGGTAGCTTAGGTATAGTTAATAGTGCTATTCTTTTTTCTTTATATTTTCTATATTACCTTACCCTATAGTATTATAAGTTTAAGCTACTATTGCTTTATTAATATAAGAAGTATATTATATTTTATTAAAGTTTAATTATAATAATTTTAAAGTAAGTAATATTAGTTAAAGTTATTAATAAATACACTATAATTAAAGAGTAAAGCTAATATAAATTTAAATAGGGGTAAAGTTTAGTTAGGTTTATAGGTTAGAGAGTAAATAAAGTAAATATTATACTTTACTATTATAATAAAGCACTAATCCTTACCTACCTATATTATTTATACCTTAGGTTTATACTAATAGTATATATAAATTATAGTATAGCTACTTTAAGTTATAAGCTAAAAGTAACTAAGGCTAAAATTAAGTAATTTACTATTTAAAGTCCTTAGTTTTTATATTATTATTATATTAGTATTAGGCTAAGACTTTAGTACTAAGTATATTAAATAGGTTTTCTTTTATATATTTTAGTATATAACCTTAATTATATACCTTATATTATATATTAGGTTTAACTTAGTTTCTTTAAAGCTATAGTAGCTATAGATTACTAGCTTAGAAAGGCTTCTATAGTTATATATAAATATTATATTAATTTTAGCCTTAATTTAAAAAGGTAGGTATATAATTACCTAACTTATTTTTAAGGTAAAGCCTTATATAATAATAAATTACTTATATTCTATCTTTAGCTATAGCTAAGCACTTTAGTTTATTCTTTTTATTTTAATTAAGGGGGGGGTTTAGTAAAGGCTAGGGGCTATATTAGGTATATA
>SRPU01000969.1:0-12227 GCA_018360185.1 Claviceps lovelessii
AAAAAAAAAAAAAAAAAAAAAAAAAAAAAAACCTCACATACACACTCCAGCTCACACGATTACACACAGACACATTCTCCAACAATAACAACAACCCCCCCAAAAAAATCGGGAGGCAGATTTTCCCATGAGCGTTTATAGCATTCCAGCTTCAAGATTTGCCGCCTAGTTTCTAGCAACATGACATCGCAGACCCTGCATCTGCCCGATGGCAAGAAATTCAGTGTCACTCCCGTCTTTGGAGGGATGGGATTTCGCAGCCCTGATCACAATAGCCTCCATCACCCGTTTCCGGTGGGCTGGATGACGATTTTGCATACTGAGGAGGAGGACAACGTTGATGTCGAAAATTTCGGGCAAAATTGTAGCAATGGCGACAGCAGTAGCAGCAGCATCAGCAGCAGCAACCACGACTTTGATGGAAATATTCGTCCGGCAAGACATGCCTTCATGGATGAGCAGGACGAGAGTGCGCCGCCGAGACCCAAGAGACGCACCAGGCCCTTCCACTCTCCTACACTGCAGAACGACACGCTATTCATATCATCCATTTCGATACCGTCCAGCACCGACTTCAAACCGGCCGCCAGCCCTACCAGGGAAATCGCCATGATGCTGTGGATCACGCTGTACTGGTATTTTCATCAGCCGGAGCCGGATCATGGTCTGGACACGGCGGCCTGC
Source organism: Claviceps lovelessii (assembly GCA_018360185.1). Lineage (NCBI taxonomy): Eukaryota > Fungi > Ascomycota > Sordariomycetes > Hypocreales > Clavicipitaceae > Claviceps > Claviceps lovelessii. Next base: position 685 of record SRPU01000969.1, read on the forward strand.
AGGACCACTCCCCAGGCCGCGAGGCCGCGGGGGGAATGGAAGATTACTATTAAACGAGACGGCGTTCTCCGCGGACGGAATCTCATTCCCAAGCTCGAAAGGATGGGGCTGGTAGCGTCAGAAGACAACTCTGTTGGAACGAGCGTCGACGACGGCGGCCAAGCATGGACCAGCATGTTTGTGTCGAAGCGCATGTTTTGGCAGATACCGGCGCATTTGTTCCTCTTCACGCTACAGCCCGTGGGCAAATTCGCCGGGTCGTCACTGGGCTTGTACTCGAGCCCTGGCTCCCCCAGCACGAGCCGTCCTGATTCACCGAGAGAAGAGTCCTCCTCGTCGTTCAGGACGTGGCACTCTCGGACGCCCAGCGGAAACGTGCCGCTGACCCCAACCTGCGGACAACTCGTGGCAGATGTTCCTGGAGGTCCCATTCCCACCACCGTCTCTTGCACGCCCATCTATCCCATTGGGCCCTACTACTCGTCCTCTCATCTCCCGACGTACTACCCTCCCCCGCCACTGCAGTACATCTACACCAACAACATCCGGCACCCTCTGCGGCCCAAGCCCCCGCGTATGGGAGAAGTGTTTTATACCCGCTTCATCGAAAGCATCGGCCAGTACCTCTCCTTTCGCGTGGCGTCCTGCTCGCCCCTCCCGGTCCCGTATCTCGGTCCCGTCGGCCCCAACCCGCCCGACCAGCACAGCCCGCTCCTCTCATCCATGAGTGACAAGGAGCTCCTGCAGTCGTGGTTCCGAAACCCGCGCGTCAAGGAATTCTGGGGCGACTACGTCTCCGACTTTTTGGAAACGGGACTCAGATCACAGCACTCCTTTCCCGTCATTGGTCTGTGGGATGGCATCCCGTTTGGCTACTTTGAGGTGTATTGGGTCAAGGAGGACGTTTTGGGACGTCATGTTGGCAGCGAGGTGGACGACTGGGACCGCGGTGTGCACATCATGATTGGGGAGGAGTGGTCGAGGGGCCGCGTGCCAGCTTGGTTGACGAGCTTGGTGCACTGGTGCTTGACGTCGGATTATCGAACCATGAATGTGTGTTTGGAGCCTAGGGTTGATAACAAACGGTGTGTTTTCCCAGACCTCTTCCGGTTTCCTCCTTTCTTTTCTTTTTTCTATTTTTTTTCTTTCTTGGATGCCAGTGTTGCTGACTCGATCTGGACCGCAGAGTATTGAAACACCTAGACAAGTGCGGCTTTTCAAAGGAAAAGCAAGTGTCGTTTCCACACAAACAGGCCTGGTTTGTCAAGCTACGACGCGAGTTCTGGGACGGGCCGGAGCTGTGATTCTCGTTTGGCCGAGGCGTGTGGCGAGGTCACGCTGCATGGCTTTTTTCTTTTTACTCCCTTTTACTCCCCATCTTCTTCAAGGTTTTCTTCTATTCTTTTTTACGCTTTCTAGACATGGCTAGGCTGGCAATCCTTGGTATAGAGGGCCATGGCCCTGCTCTACTCAATACACACCACTCGAGGCAATGTTGAGTTTCCGCCACCAAAAGTGCCCTGAGCCCAAACGAGCTGTTGAAATGTTTGATTTATCAGACCATGAGCCCGTATCTGTTTCTTCTCCTCCTTCTCCCCCTCGTTCTTCTTGTACCATCTCGATTTTTTATCATCCACATCCTCTATTCTTAGCGGCCGTGTGGACACCTGGCAGTAAAAGACATAGGTGCCTGGCAAACAGCCGCGAAAATCACAGCCTCGGAATCTCGACGGCAAGTGCAATCCTTCAACCAGGCAAACTCCATCACGCCGTGCCCACCATCACCACCTCTCCCTGCCCACATGGATCCAGTTGGTGTCTGTGGTAGTCGACGGCGGCGGCGGCGCCACGTACGCATGGCCACTTATACCAAGATGGGCCGCCCGCCCAATGCGAGTCTTTCCAACAAATCATGTATTCCGTCTGGCGGCTTAGAACCAAGGGGTGCCATACTGGCCATTGTGCGTGCTGTGTCCTGGGGAGGTACCCTCTTTGGTAAGTTTCTGCTCGGTCGGTACGAGGCGGGCGGGTCACTTGGATTTCACTGTCTACTTGCCTGGGTGCTTTACTTGCTAATCAATTCACGATGTGTCACTATGGGTAGTTTACAGAACACCACGAGTGAATACATCAAGCACCCACGATATTTGCACTATTGTTCCAGGAAGTCTACTTTTTCTTTATAGCCACTCCTAAATTTTCCTTTTTCTTCTTCTTTCTTGTTCTTGTCTTGTCCTTGTACGTCGCCATCAATCTCCCCCTTTTATTACCCAGCCTGCCCACGACGCCATCCGGGCCCTCAGCACGCCTCGTGTTCACCCCCAAAGTTCTGCCACGTTTCTTCCAAAAACACACGCCAAGACGCGACGCGAGCAAGAAATACCAGAAACCTTATTCTCATATCGGAGAAAAAGACTCGCTCCTCTGTGCTCGCGTCCTGATTCGACTATCTTCCGCGCGACGAGGCGTGCGCTAAGCGCTTTAGACTCGGCCATGACAGAGGGCCACGTAAAGTATAAAAAAAAAATATGAAAACAAGACACGGGGCGCGACAGAAATTTTACGAGTAAAGGCTTTACGAGCTTAGACGGATGATCTATAAATTCAATGGATATTCTTCTGTCTTTTTCTCTTGGCAGAAATGTCTTTTCTTTGTTGTGACTTCTTTCTTTTTCCCTCTTTTTGTTCATATATCGTAACCCGCGCGCACACACACACAAACGTGCACACACTTCACTTCAACTTGACTCACTTGGGCCAAACCCTGGCACACCACATCACTTGATCCGTTTCTTCGATCAAACCAACCTGTGGCAACCATGAAGCTCATCAAAGTCTTCGTCTCAACACTTGCCATTGGCAGCAGCATGGCCGCGCCTCTGGAACCGCGCAAAAAGAAGGTGGGATTCCCCACTCTCCGCACCCTCTGTATCTGTATATACGTGTTTGTGTTTTTTTGTGTGATTTTTTTTCAAGAGTTGTGGATCAACATGTATCTTGTGCACAACTATGTTCCCCCTTCGTGGTCAGACGACGAAGAAGAAGAAGACGAGGCTAATTTTGATCTCCACGGTACCGGGGCCCGCCCCGAACTGCTCCTGCGCTTTCTGTCCTTGCTTTTTGCCCCGAAACCAGGACGACATCGATACGCTCGAAAAGGTCTGGAGGCAGGACTCGCTGGAAAAGTTCCGCGGTAAAAAAATGCCCCGCGTGGTCAGGAAGTGCATCCGGTGCAACGCCGACGCCACGGTGTGCGACGTGGTGCTGTGCCACCTCGAGGTCGGGTACCTGCCCGACAAGACGCCCGAGGAGGTGCAGAAGACAGGACGGCCCCTGTATGCGGTGACGAAGGAGCATGAAGAGGACTGGCTGACGGCGGAGGAGGCGTCGGCGGTGATGGACCGGCATCGGCAGATGTTGGAGGAAGTACGCAACAGGAAGAAGAAGAAGAAGGAAGAGAAGGACAGGGTGGACAGGGAATGGTATGAGCAGCGGCTGCGGGAGCTCAAGGGGGAGAAACCGCAGACGCCGGCGGAGAAGAAGGCGGAGGAGAAGAAGAAGGAGGAGGAGGAGGAGAGGAAGATGGAGGAGGAGAGGAAGGAGGAGGAGAGGAAGACGAAGCAGAAGGAGGAGGAGGAGCGAAAGGCGAATGAGAAAAAGCCACCATACAAGCCGGATGACGGGGAAGATCAGGACAAAAAGGACAAAAAGGAGGATGCCAATGATGACGACGCGAAGCTGCAGCAGCAGGGCTGAAGGGGTTTTTCAGGAGGCCGTTCGCGGTTGAAATATCTGGAGGCAGCTGTTGCTCGGGGCGGTGCTGCATGAAGAGTCCCGACTCCTGAGGAGTCTGGTTCGCCGGTTCTGGGGCACAGGGGCGTCTGCATAACGCTTTGGTTCGGAGTTGGGGTGTTTTCCTCTTTCCTCTTTCCTATTTTTCTTCTGTCTTCTCCCATTCTTTGCGTTTTTTCCTTCTTTTATCGTTCTTTTTTTTTCTGGATGTTATGGCAGTGTTTTTTTTTTTTTTTTTTTTTTTTTTTCAAAAAGGGCTTCTCCCCTACTTTTATACCGCAATTGTTATACCTTAATCGTGACATGCTACCGTCCTCGCTCTCGTGTTCCGAAAGGTATTCCCATCGAGTTCCCGTGAGGATTGGACTCAGATCCCGGCAGTCGGGCCACATGGGTTGCCTTGAAAAGGAGTAGGATTCCCACACGGAGTGTTCTCACTAGTCGACGCCCTCGATTATATGCCTTGAAGTGTCGGAGGATAGCATCCATGCTGCCCTGCCCATTGAGCAATGCTGCCTATACCACACCCAGCCGTGATGAGCGGAGAGTCAATGGGCTTTACGATCCATACAGGCGTGTATACATGGTCGTATATACCATATCACATCCATGGTCCTTGGTTGACCATCCATCGCTTCTGCCTCAAGTCCCGCGCCTTCAGAGCTCCGGAAACCGTGCCAGCGCAGTCTATACTGCCATTGAACTCGATCAGAGTCTCTCCAAGCATACTATGCAAGTAAAGCCAGCCGCCCGTTTGGGTCATCCCTTGTCATCCAAAGGCGTCTCGGTAGCAACCTGCACGAGTCACGAGTCACGACGAGAGGCATCGTCATGTGTCCCAGCCGCATCGACGATATTCAGCTCAGCTCCCCCAACACCACACCATCGTCTCTTCCGCGAATAAACAATAAACCAAAATTAAAAAAAAAAAAAAAAAAAAAAAAAAAAAAAAAAAAAAAAAAAAAAAACCAGAAATTAGTCCTCCATTTTCTCGTCTCCAGCCCACGCCCATGATACATCCAACAAATTCCCGTTCTCCAACGATCCCATCACGTGACACGCATCATCACCACCCACGTGACCTCCACCACCCAAGATCTCATTCCTCCCATACCTACAAACTACTCCCCCCAAAGAAACAAGCTCCATCACCACAAGCCGTCTCGAATATCCGAACCAAGAACAAGGTCCAAACAAGCCAAGCTCCGTCGGCGCATACCTCTCTTTCCAACCACCACCATGTCCGGCGGCCACAAACCCATTCGCCTCCCGCCGCTCAAGACCCTCCGGGTACACAATCCAAAGCGGCAGCCTGAGAATCCGTGCATAGCCATCATGTCCAGCGTGCTAGGTAAGAGCTTGTGCGCATGGCGAGGCAGGATGAGAAGATTGCGGATGTGTCAGAGCCTCGTTTTGTCTTTCGTCGTTTTGTGTTTTCTTTTGGTGTTTTTCCCTGGAAGAATTTTTATGAATTATGTCATTTTTCTTTCCTTTTCTTTTCTTTTCTTTTCTGGCAAATACATTCCCATGTTGTCATACACACAAGCAGACACGCACACCCAGATGCATGTACATATTACACCTCCAACATCGTCAAGCTAACTCGTCCCCAGCATGCTGGGCCTCAGCCGGCTACAACGCCTCCGGCTGCGCCGCCATCGAAACCCAACTCCGGCGCTGCATGGACCAGCCCGCCCCGCCCCCGGCGCCCGCCAACACGATCAATTACCATCTCTCGCGTATGCAGAAACATGTCCTCAGTCCGCGGAAGCAGAAATAGGTCAAAAATGCAAAATAGAGAGGCACGACTACCTTGTTTCGTTTTAGAGCGGCGGCTCTACGGCCACCGCACATGTAAATATATTTGATAGCTTTTTTTTTTTCGGGCCGGCGATGAGGAATGGGTGTGTTTGGAACATGAATGGATGCATGGATGGGATGGAAGGACTGTATATTACGGGTTTCGACGGATTGTGCAGAAGGGGAAGCGGCGTGGTGAAAAGGGGAGACGGATACATTTTCAGGCGTTTATATGGCGTGGCTTTTTCGTTGTTGGTCTGACTTGTTTGTCTTTTCTTTCTGTCTTTTTCTGTCGCTTTTGATCTTCTTCCCTTTTTTCCCTCCCCCACCCTTTTGATCCAGCACATGGCTTGGCGACTAGGCCAACACGTTCGATCCACTGGCCAGATACGAATGTATGCCAGAAAAAGCACAATGGTCGCATGGCCTTCATTCATCCACTTGTCTTCTTCGTACATCGGAGAAGACCAGCCTGAAGTGTACATCCGGCGTGTGATAGAAGGAGCATAAAGTGGTCTAGCTACCTAGTATGTATCTACTTGTCATGTAGTACGGAATACCAGCGTCAAGTATACACTGCCGAGAAAAAGAGCATAGCTCCTGATTTTCTACCCATCTCACAGTACAGAATCCTGGCATTCAGTGCACAACAGTATATAACGCAACGAGCACAAGAACAGCATAGCTCCCTATTTATCCACTCCTGCAGCCGAGAGCACCGGCGTCCAATGTGCAGTACTGCAATGGACTTGACTCCATACACTGACTGACTTGACATTTTCTGCCAACCAGGCGTATCGGAAATTGATCCCACGTATGGGTTAAGTATGAAGGATTTGAATGAACTGATATGTTCTTGTAGTTTATATACGCCTTTATATATTCTTTTTCTTTCTATATTATTTTTCTTTCTATATTATTTTTCTTTCTATATTATTTTTCTTTCTATATTCTTTTTCTTTCTATATTCTTTTTCTTTCTATATTCATTTCTTTATATATTCTTTTACGTATGTATTCATTTACTTTATATATTCTTTTACGTATATATTTAGTTACTGTATATATTCATTTACTTATATATTCTTCCACTTTATATACTCTTCCTACTTTCTAGATTCCTTCACTTTATTTCTTCCTTCACTCTATTTCTTCCTTCACTTTATTTCTTCCTTCACTTTATTTCTTCCTTCACTTTATTCATTCTCCTACTCATACACTCTTCTACTTATATATTCTTCGTTATCCAATCCAGATTTAAATACCCTTCTAGTGTCTTCAATCTTCTAGCTTCTCCATTGTCAAAGCGAGATATTACATCTTTCAAGCCGAGTCTATACATTACTGTCATCTTCCCCCCTCATTCTCATAACTTGGTTATCGGTTCGCGGTTCGCTGAACAAGGTCAATCGCAATACATTTCCACCATGGAACATAATTGTCAAGTCACTATATACAACTTTCGTCATGTTTGATTCACACCGTGTCTATTAATCACGATTCAAATCACATGTTGCAGACTTTGGCAATACATCACGCAGAACAAGATCAAGACGTACTCCGCCCCAATAACTTTCAGATCACAGTCTTCATCATTCGCTCAACTGATTCCTGGCGGCCTCGCCGTATTCCTCGGAGAATCCCCTCTCGGGTCCTCCTCGCGGTCTATTCAGCTTTGTTGCAGCTAATACAAGAAAATCCAAAGTCCATCTCCACAAGGATCTGACATAAGAAAATGGGTGCAAAGGAAAAACAAAACAAAAAGACAGAGCTGAGAAAAGAGTGTCCAGCTTTATACTTCCCGCACAGACGGGGTACAAAGAGAGTGAAACATGGGAAATGCCAGCCTCCATATCCCGAGCTTGGCAAGCCTTCCAAGAGCGCCACAATATGATGTTCGTTTACAAAAGATGAGAAGTGAGGAAAACGAAAGGCAGAGAAAAGAAAAAAGAGAAAAGAAAAAAACGGAAAAAAAGAGAGAACAGTTTGCCCATATGAGAAACTAGATGTTGGCCAGACTTGAGTTGCCGTGCTATAGCGCGACTGAGCCTCTGGCTTTGGAGCTGCTCGTCTGGACCTGGACCCTGTTCACGAGACCCGACACGTTTTCGATCCATCGCAGAAAGCAAAGAGGGGAGGTCCTGACTTGATCGCTCTCGCTTCATGTGAAAGACAGACCGTAAAAAAAAGAGGAAACATAATGCGATGCGAGTGCTTCTATCAAGAGTACAAGCCGGCGTCAAACATGACAAGTAAACTCCCAGTCAGTATGAAGCCCTTGAAGAAATACAGGTCGCTACAGTATCGTGTCTATGTGGTGGTGGTACTTGATGTAGGAAACCAAGATGAGGAGCCCCAACAAAGGGCTCAACTTGTGATGATCGTTCCGGCAGCCGGCAGGGCGAAACAAAAAAAGAGATCAATAACAAAAATGGGAATAACAAAAAAAAAGGGGAGGAGGGCATAAAGTAGGGTATTGTCAGTCGCAGATAGTCTGTAGCGGACATGCAAGATGGCGCTGATCAAACGTTCCAAATTGGTTCAATCGTCGCCCCGGAAAAAATCAAGAACCGGAAAAAAAGGAAACGGGAAAAGGAAAAGAAAAAGGCTGCGCAAGCAGATGGTGGTTTATGCGTGCTTTTTAGTGGCCGTCGCCGACACAAAAGAGTTCTATCTCTCCGACGCCGCCAGAATACATATTTCGGACCCCCTCGAGCCATTCCATAAAGGCAATCTGGATGTCATCATCGCTTTGAATGGTGACAAAATCTCCATCCTCGTCACGATATCGTAGCTTCAGCATTCCTTTGCTAATGCTGCTTGTCATAAACCGTGAAAGCTTGGCATCGATTCGGTCAATGAGAGACTGATAGGTAATGTTGAAGGCTACCACAAGCGTAACATAGGTTCCACTGTCGCAATTCACCCGCACTTTGAGCTGAGTCGGCATAGGCAGATCCGGACTAGCCAGAGAATTGGTCGTTGTGAGGACGCTGCTGCCGGTTCCCATGGAAGGAGATACAGTACGAGAGTTTGCGGCGGCAGAGTCAACCCGAAGTGAGATACCTCCCGGTGGTGCTGGAGTGTTTCCGCGTGAGTATACCGCTTGCCCGGGGTAATGAGACAGTGTGCCTCCCAGACTGCCAGAATGTTGGTGCATGCGCTCGCGCTGAGCTCCTGGGCTTTGTGTGCTGGTTCGAATCGGGAGATCGTTGCGGGGAGATCCGGTCTGGGAGCGAGGAACGTTGATGTCGTGTGCTTGGTGCAAATGCTGGGGAATGCCTGGCACGGCCGGTATGTTGTTCTGGCTGGGATGACGCTGTCGAATGCCGGCTACATTGGCATCCGGTGTGCTGTACGATCGACTTCTCTGCTGCTGCTGCTGGGAAGCGGTTTGGCTATGAGTGGCCATGACGGGAAGGGAGGGTCCTCGAGGATTTCTACCGCCGGCCATACCAGAAGGATTCGGTGAGGATCCGTCCCGAGATGGCGCGCGAGGCATAGCACCAGGAGCATATCGTGGATCGTCCCAAACAGACTGTGGCATTCCCGTCTTCAGAGGGAACTGATACGCGGGACCGGGGAAAATGCCACTGGTGGTGCTCGTTCTTGAAGAAGCGGGAGATTCGGGAACTGGGGAAAAGTAGCTGTCTCCGACTCGAGAGCCTGGGGATTGCGCTCCTCCGCCGCTTTGTGTTTGTAGATTCAGGGACGAAGCGGGCAAGTGCATGGGGAAACGGGATGGTTGTGCCCGGGCAATGCCGGCGAGTGACTGTGCACTCTCTCCCGTCGCAGATCTTTGCCGGAGACTGCCATTGGAAGAGGTTCGAGGCATCGAGAATTGAGACGAGTTCGAGCTTGGGCCATAGTCTTCGTCGTCGTCATCTTGTTGCAAGTAGGGGTTCTCGAGCCCACCCACATGATCTCGTGTCCAAGCGAAGTCATTGGTAATCTCTTGACCCTGAGAACCCCGAGGAGCATTCTCTTTACGTTGTGTCTCCAAGCCAACGGCCCATTTTCTCATCATCTCCTCGTTAAGGAACTTAATCGTGAAATTTTCGACACCCGGATCACCTCTCCACCAAATTTGAACGCTGTGAGAGCCTGACTAATGTGTTAGAGGTATGACTTGGCAAAAAAAAAGTGACATACTCAGAGCCAGATTAAGAAAAGAAAAAGAAGATAAATAAATGGATATGGGAAGATGACAAGAATTTCTTACCCGGTTTGGAAAGGGACACGATATCAGTCACATTAGTCATGAAAATTCTACCCTTTAACTGGAGCTTGGAATTCTTGTTCTTGATTCTCGAGCCTGTTGATCGTGTTTTGTCTTTCTTGCCCGAGGCTTCCTTGCAGCAGAGTAAGATGCCTTCGAAGAGGTAGATTTCGTACTGAGGAGTAGGACAAGAATATTAGTACTATGGCACGAAAACTTTTGTTCACGACTTGCTGAACTGGATGAAGAGTAGGTGAACCTGGCAATGAGGTTTTGGGAAAGAAGGGTTGATACGAGGATGGAATTATTTGAGCTTGAACCTACTTCTTTTTCCTGATCACTCTTTGCATTGATGACGACATATGAGCCGTGCAACAGCAGCTTTCCAAAAGACTCCACCTTGAGGGCCTTCCAGTCATCTACTCGCGTGATGAGTTCCTCCAGGGTCTCATCAAGCAAGTCGCGGTTCACAGCTTCGTTGGCTTTGTGTAAGACTCGTTCAGCGGCATCGCATCCAGTGCAGAGGTCCTCCTTCACTTCTGGGTCATCAGACTTTTTCGCCAAGTCTTTCAACAAGAGGGGATATTTGACCAGTCGCTGCATGGGTTTTAGTAGGAATCCATCCAGTGTGTTGAAGTCTGTTGCGACGGGGTGACCGGATTGTTGAATCTTATCAAACACCGTGTTTGCGATATGAGCAGCCTTGCGCTGATTTGCGATGAAGGGTTGATAAATGTCGAACGCGTCTTCGTAGAAACAAAAGGGGGCGCCCCATCTTTGTATGGCCTTTGGCATCGAGTTTGTTGTTTCGACTCGGATGAGAAACCGTCGTTGGAAATCGAGGATGGCGTTGATATTCAGAAAAATCTGGTGTACAACATCTCCTGGGAGATTCTTCTCTTCCAAAGTCTTTTTCAAGTCGTGCAGGTTCTCCAAATCTTGTACATATTTTCGCTCGGTATCGACCAGCTCTTTTATAATGTGATCCCGATAACTCATTTGCGCGCTTCCCGCCGTGGCCACGGGCTCCTCCTCGGGATAAGGCTGTAGCTTGAGCAGGAGGCCGCGCTGTTCTGCCAAGTCGAGCACATAGTTCACAACCTGGGTCACCTTGACGAAACCGCTGGTGTCGTTGCCCATCAAGTCAGTGATGACGAAGCTCTGTGCGGGAGGCACTTGGAGCTCCTTCATGCATGCCTGAACAAATTTGAAAATGGCGATTTTGGATTTCTTTGCTTCAGTTGCATTCGAATCATCCACTTTAAGAGGCTCCGTGGGCTGCAGCGAGTTGTATATGGTGAGCAGGGGATACCCGGTGCGAAGAAGGTTCCATAACGGATCAACCGGATCAGTAGCGTCGAGCTGCTCGAGATATGGGGCGAAATCAGGTACTTGGCTCAATCGCTGACCGAGGGAGAGACAGATCTGATATAGCGACCGTGAGGCATCGGCTTTCTGGTTGATGATATTCGTCGTGGCCATGACAGGCCCGCCATTTGGAGGCGGCACAACGGTTGTTGCGCTAGCGAGCGTACTCAGCGACGTGGATGAGCCCGCATAAGCGGTCGAGCCCGACAGCTGACTGCCGCGAGGCGCACTGCTCATCATTTTTGGCTGGAAGACGTTTTTGAAGCCGCTCTGGTTCGAGTCAAAGACCGGAGCGGTATGATTTCGAAGGAGAGGAGCATGAGCCATGTCAAGTTCAGGCCATGCGATGGGGGGAAAGGGAATAA
>SRPU01000970.1:0-12226 GCA_018360185.1 Claviceps lovelessii
TCTTCCGGTGGGTGAAGGCTATCGCAAGCAGAAGCAACCAAGGAAGAAAGAGAAAGGGACTGGCCAGGAATCAGTCGTCGATTCCCTTATAAAACGATTGGTCGATCTGCTCGAGGTAGCGTGTAAAAATATCGAACAGGGATTTCGCAAATTGAGTGTATCGATGCGGCCAAGTCGCAAGGGGACAGCTTTGCGAGGCAAACAAAGAATTTTTGCTGGTGGTGATTGATTATGCAAGAGCTTGGTGTCCGGTCTGTTCCGCTCTCGCTCTCTCTTTTTTTTTTCCTTGTTCTTCTGTTCTTTTCTCCTTCTGTCCAGTCTTTATTGATTCGATTTCGATTCATCCAGAGCAGCGCCACAAACACATCTATCACTATCAAAGAACAAGAACGGGCTGGTCCGTTCACCCACCTCGGTGCATCTGGCCAAGTGGAGCGAATCTGGATTTCGTCTCCAGAGTCCAGATCAGGCACGCTTGTAGTGGCCCTGGACGCTGCTCGCGGGATTGATTGGCGAATGCATGTATCGAGAGCGGTACTGCACCCGATCTCCGTGTGGTCTTGCTGTCCTCGGGTCGATTTTTTTTTTTTTTTGATTTTTTTTTTTTGGTGTATCCTCGTGTCCTCGCGTGCTTGTGTCCGTCTTGTGTCGCCGCTTGAGGACTTGCAGGTGGAGTCTGGTCTGGTTGGACTGGGGGACGAAAGGGGCTAAGTGGCTGGGGGTCTGGCGGGCGCTGTGGGCTGTGGACTTGGGGGTCTGTGGACGCCTGTGGAGGATCCGGCGTACGCCGTGGGAGCATTAAGCAAGAGCGTAGCCAGGAGAGACAGGAACGAGCAGACCAGGAAGGAGCCAGGAAGGAGCCAGACGGCGTGATTGGTACATCTTACTTTATGCTGATCACCGGAAACGGACAGGGACAGGGAAGGAGAGGAACAGGCACAGGACAGGGAAGGAAAGGGGAGGGAAGGAGAAGGAAGGGACAGGGGAGGGCAGGCGACCAGTGACAGCATCCCAAGAAACCTGGCGCCGGGCGCCGGGAGCGGCAGCCCATAAGTGCCAAGTCAAGACTCTCGGGCTTTACGCTCTTGCGAGTCGCGCAGCGGCGGGATGATTTTTTGGATGTCTCAGAAGATAACTTCGGACGGCGGAATATAATGGGAGACATGTTGGGGAAATGACCCGCGTACCATGAAACCCCATTGACCGGTCACAGGCTGCCGTGCGGCTACAGTAGGTAGGTATCCGTGGACTGGCCCCCAGGCGGTAGTGTGTCGTAGTGGAATGGTAAAAAGAAGTCTGGTACTTGGGCACTCACTTGAGTGGCACCGACCTGCCGCTGGCCGCCGAAACACGGTGGCACATTCCCGTAAGTACCTGGTTTCTCGCATTCTTTCCAGTACCGGGGTAGGTGATTATACCTATGCTCTTGGTGCCGACAAACCCACACTTCTGTACCTTTCGTTCCTCAGGTACTCGGGTATCCAAGCCACCACATCTCACTCCGATGCGCCAGCGCCACGCCACCCATGGTGGGCAAGAGAATCATTGATGACAAGATCATATCCAATTGTTGCTGCACGGACATTGACAGGGAAATGATTACACCAGACATCACAGGCGAAGCGCGTGACCAAACTTCGTCATCAAAGACTGCAACTGACGCACGATCCTGCCCAATAGTCCGTATTCATTCGTTACTTGGGGGGGTAGGTACTAAGTAAGGTAGGTAGACCACTTGAACTTGGTGCTACAGTTTATTGAGGGCAATCGTGGACTTTGTTTCTTCACCGCCCGATTCTGTCGTTGATTTTTCACAGCAAATTGAGGACATATGCCTCATATGACTTAGTAGTTAATGTACCTACCTACTTACCTTTTAAAATTAATACACACAATTAAGTATAGTTCTACCTTTCTCTCTCTCTCTCTCTCTCTCTCTTTTTTTTTTTTTTTACCGTCTTCTATTTTTGCCCTTCAAAGCCGGAGCATTGTTGGACCTCAAAGGCACTCCTTGGTGGGCAGCTGGTGGCCAGCTGGTGAGGCTCCAAGAACGGATTGCGCCGGTGTGGTCTTCCTGCTTGCATCTCCTGCTCATCTGCAATCTGCAGATTCTTCAGAGCCACGCAGCTTGCTCCGCATTTCATCGGACATCAGTGCGTTCTACGGGACCGTCATTTTGCCAGCTGATCTCGTGATTGAGAGCTGGGTCTGTCTTCAATCCTAAAGTGTTCGGCCAAATGATCTTCGGCCCGTCCGCCGGTAATGGCGTCACGAGAATTCCACACGACGCTGCCGGACGCGCGCAACAACTAGTGTCCGTCGTTCGTACACCGAGCCAACAAAGGCAAAATCGAATCACTCTGTGAAGTCAAGATGGCGAGACAGTCAGCGTGCTTGTCATGGCCAATTCTGGAAAGTGGCTCTTTTGTTTTCCAGACTCCAAAGGAGAATTTTTTATTTTCGAGAGATTCAACGTGTGATGGTACGAGTGCCCAGTGCTCAAGAGTCACGAGCGTCTCTTGGGATTGATTGTGGCCAGTCACCGCCCGCTTATGTCGAAGCTCGCCACAGAGATCGAATGTATCAGAAACTGACTCTGGCGATCACAACATAGAGTGTCCTCTTCTTGGCTAGCGAATATACTGACAGCTCAACGGTCTCTTCGCACCCAATGGCTGGATCGTGGTCAAGCAACTGTGCAACCACACACACAGACGCCTAGCTTCGGTATGGACATACGCATATATATATTCATAAAACACCGAGAGACGCGCACGCCAGCTGCCTCGAATTCTAAAAAACTCGTCTTTCCAAGCATCCTTCTCCGCGGCATGCCTCTGGAGATAAGGTGCCGTTTACTTATCTTGATCATAGTCGGGGTAGTGTGGAGCTGACTCCTGACTGCTGGGGATGGTGGCGTTGAGGGCCCGTTCAAGTTCCGATTACAGATAAGGTCAGACCAACCATGATCGCTGCGTCAAATGTTTTCCTCGGAGCTTCAAAGTGGCTGGCCAGTAGGGATGCAGCAGTTTGGCAGAGATACGTTTGTTTGGGTCGATAAGCGCAGGCTGTCGATTCAAGAGATCGGAGACGTCAATATCGCCAAATTCTCCTAATCGAGAGCCACTATCAAGGCCAATCTTGTTGATTGCAGACAATAGACAACGAAAGAGGTGTTCAGAAGACATGAACTCGGCACGGCCAGCAAAACCCCCTTTTCGGTTCTAAAGCCACATGGGTCCATTGTATTCTACATTCCAGACATCTCCGGCTGTCGTTACGGACATGAATTGGCTGGGACACATAGGCAGCACGATTGACTGCCCTGACTGAACACGTCGAGAAACAGAAGACAAAGTACTGAACATGGGCCCACGAGCACGAGACATTACTTATCGGTCCTTGCCGTCGGCGCCAGAGTGTTGTCAGCTGTTTCTCTCTGATGTGGCTGTCAGTCGGATGTGACACACATTGTGTCTGTGTCGTGCAAAGGCGCCCGCAATCATGAATCAATATTGAGGCGACTGCTTCAGCCACAAGTGTCCTTGCTAGCTAGGACGGTTTTTTTTTTATATTTGTTTTTTTTTTGTTTTTTTTTTTGTTTTTGGTTCTTTCCGTCGATGGTCCAGGCATTGAAATTTCTTTCTCCGGCGCGCTCGTGCTGGATGATAAGCAGGCCTTTCAAAAATATAATAAAAAGCTGGAATGTGCTTGAGAACTCCCACCGGGTTGATTCATTGAACACGGACGAGAAATATTATAATTGTAATTTATTAGTAAACGAAAAAAAAAAAAAAAAAAAAAAAAAAGTCTATGGGCCGGATCAGATTCATGTTCTCAAAATTGACGTCTCTGAGTCAGCATTCTCGAATTTTCCAGCACGCGACACACGACGCACAATGGGCTTCGACATCTCTCTGCTGTGGCGGGCTCCCCAGGTCAACCCTATAAACCGAAAAGCCCAAAGTATACCTGTCTTCAACTTGGTAGACACATATGGGCGTGTATTCTTTTTCTCTTGGACGGGTTTCATGTTGGGGTTCTGGGCATGGTATGTCTCGGAAGATTTTAATAAATGGACCCCTATCCTATCTCCCAAGTCTCACTTGCTCCTCTGCCTCTCTCTCTCTCTGTCCCTCCCCTTCATGTTCTTTTTTTTTATTTGAAAAAGAAAAACACGTTCCAAGGTATTTTTTTAACACATTCCCAGGTACACGTTTCCGCCCCTTTTAACAGTCACGATCAAGAATGACCTCCATCTCACTTCGACTCAAATCGCAAACTCCAACATCATCTCCTTGTGTGCCACCTTATTGCTGAGATTCATCGCCGGTCCCCTTTGCGACCGCTTTGGATCCCGAAAAGTATATGCCTCGCTGCTGCTAGTGGGATGTCTTCCCATCGGCCTCGCTCCCCTCGTCACGAGTGCGACGGGACTCTACATTTGTCGATTCTTCATTGGCATTCTCGGAGCTACGTTTGTCCCATGCCAGGTATGGTGCACCGCTTTCTTCGACACCAACGTTGTCGGCACCGCCAATGCGTTGTCAGGTGGCTGGGGTAATGCTGGTGGTGGAATTACCTACTTCATCATGCCGGCCGTCTTTGACTCCCTCGTCATGGTGCAGGGCATGAGTGCCTCCAAGGCCTGGCGGGTGACGTTCATCGTGCCGCTCATCTGTCTGATGGCGTGTAGTCTGGGCATGTACCTGCTCTGCCCTGATACACCACTCGGCACCTGGGAAGAACGGTCGCAAAGAATTGGGGAGAACCTGGCCAAACTCGGATCCGACAGTATCTCCTCAGCAGCCAACACGCCCAGGTTTGTCACTGAGGCGCCCAGCCGCGATGAAGAAAAGGGCCGAGGCTCCGTGGAGGTTTCTTCTTCCTATCCCTACGCTGAAACAACAACAAAACACGGCGTGTCTTTGTCGGAGGCCATATCCGTGGCTCACGCAGAGATTGTTGCCAGGCCATCCTTCCGAGACGCTCTGGCCGTCATGTTGTCACCACAGACCTTCTTCCACGTGGCCACGTACTCGTGTTCGTTTGGCGGCGAGTTAGCCATCAACTCCATCCTCAGCTCCTACTACAAGGCCAACTTCCCCCATCTCGACCAGACACAAGCCAGCAACTACGCCGCCGTTTTCGGCTTCCTCAACTTCGCCACGCGGCCCCTCGGCGGCATCATTGCCGACATACTCTACAACAACTCCAGGCGCAATCTGTGGGTGAAAAAGGGCTGGATCACAACATGTGGCGTCCTCGGCGGCGCGATCCTCATCACCGTGGGCCTGGTCAACCCTTCTGAAACCAAAGGCGGCGACTTGGGCACTCTGGTCGGCCTCGTCAGCCTGGCTGCCGTGTTTGTGGAAGCAGGAAACGGGGCCAACTTTGCGCTTGTGCCCCATGTTCATCCGTCCGCCAACGGAATCGTCTCTGGTGTGACGGGAAGTGGCGGAAACCTGGGCGGCGTGGTGTTTGCCATCATCTTTCGGTTCATGGACCACGGCAATGGATACAGCACTTCATTGTGGATCATTGGCGTCATTCACATTGCTCTGAACTTGGCTATTTGTTGGATTCCACCCTTGCCAAAGGGTCAGATTGGAGGGAGATGATGATCACGGTTTATGTTTTCTTTTCTTTTTCTTCTCTCCTTTTTTTTTTTTTTCTGTGCTTCTTCCTTCCTCTCATTTTACTTGCAACCATTTATGAAGTTCGGCGGCCGGAAAATGGAGGCTGTTATGCTCACCTTGATATCACATCACAGTTTGTCCATCGTACACAGAGCACCATGTATCATAGGTGTTTGTTCTTTCCAAATACGAGCGAGCACGTCTTTTTCCTTTCACGGCATGGTCGTCGCCTCACTGCGCACATACAAATGTATCTTGTAAATTGACGCTGCCAAGAGGGAAACGCGCCCTGGAGATGCTGCTCGTGCCATGCTCCTTTTCCTATAGGCACTATGCCCACGGCTCTAACTCCACGGGTTCAATGTCTGGCAGAGTCCATCTGGCACATGATGCTACGCGCTCTTTATGCTGAACACCCTAGCTTACCCTGCCAGCCAGGAAATCACACCTGCCTTGTCCGATATTCTCGTCGTTCTTCAGCAGACAACCCACCTAGCAGCTGCGAGCAGTAAACAATCTGACGTGACACTGCTGATACTAATTCGCAGTAAGCAGCTAGCTCTATCGTGCGACCGTACATCATCATTGGCCAAGTATTTTAGGTACACGCATCTGCGGCCCATCAACGACTGTCCTCGGTTTCCGCTAAACACCTGCCCAAGCACTTCCTAGGTAACGTACCGGGAAGAACGTCTGCGGTTTTACTTGAGGAAACATGCAGTTCCTGACACCAAACGTGCATCCCGCCGGGTTTTCACGCGACCTTCCACGCACAGCACACTCCGACATCAGCCTAGAAATCTCTGCAGTGAATGCGCCATGTGCTCATCCTGCGCATCAACGTGGGCATGTGCTTAGACACGGTATCGTCAATGCGCCAGTGCTGGTCCACGTGATGTTAGATACAGGTTATATGGGGGCATATTCCATGTCGGACGCCTCACTGAGTCGCGGAGACGGCCCTCCACGCAAACATTTCATTCGGCCACCGTGCTGGGCGAGATGGGATGACTCATACCCGGTTTATACATGATCAACGAAGTGGCCATGCTTGTGCCTCATTGTTTATCTTTGGACAGGCCCAGCGGTATTTTCGGTTGGGAGAATGGATGTGGTATGGGTGTGTATGGAAGGTTTGTTTGATGTGTGTGCATCTGCGGCGGGAACGATTCCGAAAAAAATGGAATGTGTGGTAGAAGAGGCAGGCAGGAGAAGGGATGATGATGAAATGAGGAGGAGTATAAGAGAAAGAAACGGGGGGGAGAAGGATAAGTTAATATAAAAGAAAGAAAGAAGAAAGAAGAAAGAAGAAATAAAAAATAAAAAAATAAAAATAAAAAAATAAAAATAAAAATAAAAAAAACATAAAATAAAATTAGACTTAAAAAAAGAAAGAGAATTAATAATTAAATTATAGAATAATACATAGCATAGAATATTGAGGATAAAGGGCAGAGAAATATGGGAAGAATAATAAACACAAGTATAACGAGAACAATAGAGAGATATACAGTGAGAAAATATAAATAAGACGGCCTTATAACTGGTTTTTTTCAAAAGAGACAAAACGGGAAGCTGAGCTTCTCACACCTTCCTGCGCTATGAAAACGCAGGCAAAGCTCCGCTTTTCCTGAGAAGCTCCCGTACCACCCTGCAGTCAGACTGACGACAATACCAAAACTACGCTTTCGCCATCCCTCGTATCGCGATAATGGCAATGTCCTCATCTCTCTGCCTGCCCTAGATGATGGCGGTATTCGCTATACGACGGCACACACAGCCTGCGCTGTTCTCGCAGATTTCCGACACGATGATTACTTGTCTTGGTCAGCTACCGGCCCGTCCATCACCTGTGAGCCAGATGACATCTTGACAGACCCAAACTCTAACTTTCACGTACCAGGAATCGACCAGTACGACATTGTCGCCAATTTTCAGAAGTAGTATCTTTTCTCATGGGAGTTTGCCACCAAAATTGGCTATCCGAAGATGCCAAAATCTCCAGAGCTGTCAATCTACCTCGAGAAACAACCTGCCATGATGACGTTTTGGTCCGGAATGTTTCTTGTCGAGTGACCAACTAACTGAGGCAGCCCATCTCGTTCCAAAAAATCAGAGGAGGCTTGCTTTTCCCGAAATTGCATGTCTCGAAACGCGGCGTGGGAAGAAAGGGGGACGATGGACAATCGAAAAAAAAAAATGATTCTTCTACGATCCGATGTCCATGCGACATTCGATGCAAGACAGTTCCTGATTGTGCCCAAGAATGGCAAATGGGTCACCCACGTCTTGTACGGAGAAGTACAGGATGAACTGGCTCGATGCTTCCACAATGTACATGCGCAGCCTCTCACCGACATCGCCGTTGAGCTTATATTTGCGCGATTCCTGTATGTCGTCCATGCTTACAGCTGCTTCAGCCACCATTCTGGTAATCACAATCTCTTGGTCATTCCGAGCAAACGGAGAAACTCCCGAAAGAGTCGAGGTAGACGGTAGTCAGCACGGTCGATTTGCAGCACAATCCGGCTTCAATAGCGGAACTGCAAGTTCCAGCAAGCGCCGCCGCGATGAAAGCTTTGTTGGCGAGAGAGACATATCAGAGAGTGACCGTGATGGGGTGGTCAGCGGTCGTTCACCGTAAACATGGAGTCTTACAGCTCAACTGAGGTTCTGGAGGGCAGCTGACTTATGATGAGGCGGGGCATTGACCTCAGCTGCAGCTAAGGACGTTTTTAATTATACTGAGAAATCATACTTTGACCTACTACCTGGTATTCCTGTAAACTGTCTGTACGAACCCTTGATATTAGGTCCAACTAATATACAGAGAAACACATGGAGAATAAACCGTATACTAAGCATATGTTCAAAAATATTTAGATACATCGTCCTAGAAATAGCTCGAATAATTTCTAGAATAACGTATCAAGACGTCTCAAGACAAATATGGAGAGAGGTATGTAGAAGTATATACATGAAGATATATAGACCTACAGACATAATGTCAAGGCTGGATACGGGATACTGCTTAGTGGAGTGAAGACTGAGACACAGAAGATGCACTGCGATGTAGCTGCTAGGTAGGGGGTAGTGCTTAAAGGTATAAATCTTTGCCCTATTATATAAATATACACGCTCCTTCTTTTATATACCTCCTTAGCGCGCTGCTAGGTTATAGTAAGGGCACTATATACCTTATAGCTCCTATACCCCCTTAGGCCTTATAAGGCTAGTTATATATAAAGCCTTAAGGAGGAATAGTTATAATAGAATACCCCCTCTTTTCTTATAATTACTCTTAATTATAGTTTTATAAATAGGTTATAGCTTACTTACTATTTACTAGTAGCTTTTATAATAGTTTTACTTCCCTTAGTATTATACTTATTTCCCTATAAAGTAAAAACTGCCTTTTATTACCTTTTCTTAGTAATTTATAGTTATACTAAAAGCTTACTACTATTTTACTATTTACCTAAAGCCTTTATAATAGTTTTACTACCCTTAATATTATATTTATTTCCCTATAAAGTAAAAACTACCTTTTATTACCTTTTCTTAGTAATTTATAGTTATACTAAAAGCTTACTACTATTTTATTATTTACTTAAGGTCTCTATAATAGCTTTACTTCCTTTATTATTATACTTATTTCTCTATAAAGTAAAGCTTACCTTTACTATTAAGCTTATTCCCTTATAAAGCTAAATTTAGAAATGCCCTTACTTTTTATTACTTATCTTACTAACTATGCTTAGTTATAACTTTAACTAATATGCCTTTTATAGGTTAGGTAACTATACTACTACTATACTACTTATTAGAGGTATTTTCTTTATAAGTATTCTAATTTACTAGCCTATAGTTATTATATTATAGTATTATTTTCTAGCTTTATTTTTTTTAAAACCTTACTTTTTCTTATACTAAGAAGTTATAGTAATATAGTAGTATACCTACTAGGCATTATAATTTATTCTCTTTTTCCCTTATTTTACTTACCTAGCCTTTAACTTATTTAGGTATTCTATTTCTCTTTTACTTTATTAATTTAAGGCTTAAAGTAAGCTATAGTAATATAGCTAGCTTTTTATATAATTATTATAATAGCTCTAATTTATTATATTATAAAAGGGGATAGTTTAATATAGCTAGCCCTCTTCTTTTTTAGGGTATTACTATTAAGTTAGAAACTTACTTTACTAGTATAGCTAGTAATAGCTACTAATATATAGCTAGGCTACTATTACTACGCTATAATTTACTAATTTAAGCGCATTAATTGCCTAATTAGGATTACTTTTATATATAATACCCTTATCTTTATAGGCTTCTTAATAACTATAAAAGCACTCTCTTTTTCCCTTTTTTTTCTACCTTTTTTCCTCTATTATTTTTATTACTAACTATAAGTCTTTCCTTCTCTATAAGCTCCTAGTAAGGTTACTACTCTTTTTTTACTTTCTTTTCTTTATTTTACTAACTTTATTCTTTTAGTTACTGCTTATTACTTTACTACTTACCTTTACTCTTATAATAAGCCTCTTTTTTTCTTATTTTTTTTTTAATAAATTTTCTATAAGTACTTAGCTATCTCTTTACTTTTTTACTACTAATCTTTAGCTAGTCTACTATAGCTCCTAAGAATTACACTTCTTTAATAAAATACTATTGCTATATTACTATAAAACTTAATCCTACTCTTAATATTATAATAGTTATAGTATAAGTACTTTATACTTTATTAGTAGCTATAGTTTAATACTAATAGCTATACTCTTACTACTAGTAAGGAAAAACTTCCCTATTTATATTATAGGCATTAGGTTTATACCTAGAAGTTATAGCTTAAAGCTTTTATTAATAATAAAAAGAAATATAATTTATAGCTATAGTATATTATAGCTAGCGTACTTATTTCTATAATATATAGCCCCTTTAATAGTAAGTAACTTACTATAAGGTAGCTATTATTCTCTTATTAATATATTTTCTTTTTTAACTTATAAGGGTAAGTATAAAATACACTACTTATAAGTATAATAATAAAACTTATTCTTATATAAGAAAACCCCCTCTTTTCCTTTAGCTTATATCTTTATTTAAGTATTACTACTAACTTACTATTTTTTCTTAGTAAAATATATATTAAGCATATCTTTACTATAAAGTCTTCTACCTTATAAAGAAGAAGACTAATAACCTAAAGTACTATTAAATTCTAGTATAATTTCCTAATGCTTTCTATAAGCCTACTACTAACTTACTACTTAGAGTTTACTTACTATTATTTTTATATTAAACCTTACACTTAATAAGCAGAAGAATATAAATAAGCTAGGGTGCGCTAAAAGGGTATAATTATTATATAAGCTTACTATAAAGCAATAGCGCTATTAAAATATAGCAATTTAGTAGCTAGTATTTATAAACTAGTTGCTTATTTCTATTAACTAGTCTAATTACCTATAGTTTATTTATAAAAACCTTTACTTAGTAAGTTTTTCCCTTCTCTTTTTTTTATTATTTTATTACTACTACTAACTCTTTACTAGGTTACTAATTATGCTTTATTTATATGCTTTAGGTCTAGGCAGGCTAAGACTCCTACTACTACACTACTATACCCTATTAGGCTATATATATTTCTAAAGGCGCTATTTAATTTAATAAGGAATTTAGCTAGGGAGGAGGATAAGGAAGAGGAATTGTAGTAGCAATATTGCTATATAGAAATAGTATACTTAGTGCTTTTCTTTTTTTTTATTTTTTTTTTTTTATTATTATATAGCTTTACTTAACTAAATAGACTTACTTTTACTAGAAGAGAAATGTATACTTTCTTTATTAACCTATTCTGCTTATAACTATACTGCTATTTAGCTATATATTAACTGCTTATAATCCCTAATTATATTTTTTAAAGTAAAGTCTCTTTATAGCATTTATAAGTTTTCTATCTTATTATAGCCTTTCTACTTTACTAGGTATTTTCGCCACTTACCCTTATATTTATAGGTTATAATTTATTTTACCTTATATACCTTAGTATTCTCCTTAAGAGGTAGCTATACTACTACTGCTTTTTTTTAGTATAGGTTGCCTTTAAATAGCTTAAGGCTTATAATATTAAATATATTATATAGTTTTAGGGTTAGAGGTAGTTTAAGCTAGTAGGTAAGGCTATAATAACTAACTTTCTTAATAATTTAGTAAGGTTCTAAATATTTTACTATAAGCTTCTAGCTTAATTACTATAAGTTAATGTTTTTTATAAAAAGAAAAATATAGTCTCTAATATTAAAGTTTATTAGCTTACACTTAGCATTATAGTATTTTATATACTAAGCCTAGGTATTACTAAGTAGCTGCTTTATCTCTATATATTTAGCTTATAGTTCTTTTACCTTAACCTTAGTATTTTAATTAATAATATTTAATAGCTTTATTATTTAGTTTAGTTCTTTAGGTTTATACCCTTATAGTAACTCCACTAGTATATAGCTATAAGCTATATAATAGCTAGTGTTATATATAAATTATATAAAAGCTAAGTAATTAAGCTAGTTAGTTTATTCTATATA
>SRPU01000971.1:0-12221 GCA_018360185.1 Claviceps lovelessii
TACTAAATATAGGTAATATTTATTTATAAAGAAGTATAATATAAAATATTAAATATATTAAAGGGTTTAAAGAAAATTTATATAAAAAAAGATTACACTTTTAATAAAGGCTAATAAATTATAACTAAAGTTAATATATAAGTAATAGAAATTATAAGAAAAATATATAAAAAAGAAGAAAAAAGAAAATATTAAAATATAATTAATAATACCTAGATATAGGGAGCTTAAACTTTATAACTATATTAAATATATATATAAAGTTATTATATTTATTATACTTAAGGCCTTTAGTAAAGCTATTAGTAATTATTTAATTAGTACTAACTTACTTAAGTTAAAAAAGGCTATTATAAATTCTTTATATAATTTATTTATATTATAAATTAATATACCTTATATAGCTATAATACTTTTTATTTAGTATATTAGCCTTAGTATTTTAATTATTTATAAATAGTAATAGTAGTTAAATTTAACTAAACCTAAAGTCTTTAATTAGTTAAGAGACCTAAGTTATAAAAAGTGCTATAAATATAAGATTAAGAAATTTAGCCTTTATAGTACTTAATATAACTATAAATTACTGCTTTAAAGCCTAAAGAATAGTACTATTATTAACTATTATAATATAACTAGTAGTAAAGCACCTTATATTAAAATTATTACTATAAAAGGCATTACTATAGCTATAGACTTAAAAAGTATAATTAGTAGTACCCTAACTATATATACTATTAAAAAGAATCCTTAGTTTTTTTATTTCTTAAAGATATCTTTAAAGGTATTTCTTTAGGTTTATATAAATTTACTTTAAAGCTAAATTTACTATACTAAGCTTATTTACTATATATATAATATTAGGTCTTATATATATTATTATTATTATTATTATTACTCTAGTTAGGCTAGCCTAATAGCTAGTACCTCTACTACTAAAACTATATAGAAAAAACCCTAGAGTAGGGAGGAAAACCTATATATAGCTATTTTATTATTTACTATAAAGCTAAAGTAGCTTTATACTAGTTTTAACTATATATAAAGGTATACTACTAGCTAATCTTAATTAGCTTTATAGAAGAGTATATAATATAAAATAAAAATTAAAAGAGGTTAGTAAAGGTATAGTAAAGTAATAAATTACTCTTAGGGGTAGTTTATATATTATTATAAGTTACTTTAGTAACTTAAGTTAAATACTATATTAATCCCTTACTATTCCCCTTAGGCTACTATCTTTTTATTAAAAACCTTTTACTAGCTTTTATACCTTTATAGCATTAGCTATATTAGTTAGTAGCTAGCTATTAGTAAACTAATTACTAGCTAATTATTAATTATATAAGAAAGAAAAAAATAATTATAAAAGCTACTTTTTTTTTTTTAACCCTTTTTTTTTTTTTTATTATTACTTTAATTATAAATATACCCCTAATTCTTTTATTATAGTAGTACTACTACATTACTACCTTTAACTAACTATAGCACTAATAAAAATACTATTTATAAATAAAATTATTATATTAAAAGTAAATGCTAATTCTAACTTAATATACTATTATTACTAACCTATAGTATAGCTAAGCTAGCTAAAGAATTAGCCTTATAAAGCTTACTTAATATAAGCTAAAGATATTAAAAAATAATATTATTATACTAAAGGTTAGTACTCCCTTTATACCTATACTACTACTATCTTTAATTTATATAAATATTAGTAATATATACTTTAAGTATATAAAAGTAAGAAAAACTTATTTAAATATAAATACTTTACTCTTTACTTATATTAATAGCTAATTAGTAGCTAATTAATATTATAGCTAAACTAAAATATTATATTATATTAAGAAACTATTAAGTAAGTAATAAATATATAAAATCTTTATACTTTTAAAGAGCTTATTAATATAAGTATACTATAGTTTAGTTATAGTATTATTATAATGCTAGTATAGTGCTAACTTAAAAATAGGCTAGAGAGTATAATACTATCTAGAAGGAGGCATAATAACTTATAAAGGAGGCGGGGACGGCCGCCACAGTGGTGGCGCAGCCGTCCGGCGGTGCCGCGGCGGTCTCGGCCTCGACTTCGGTCGGGGGCGAGATGCTGCTGCAGGCCCGCCGGTCTTATATATATTAAAAGCTAGTTAAAGCAACTAATTTTATACGACTAATACTTTAAAATTTTAATTATTAAAAGGTTTTTCTAATTTAGAGAAATTTTAAGCTTAGAAAGCTAAGGTATATAAGCTAGGGTTAGGCTAAAAGTATTATACTATTAAAAAATAAAATTAATATACTTTACCTAATAAAGTAAAATAGTTTAGTAGTTATAATTTTATTTAAATTATATACTAAGGAATATTTTAACTATACTTAGTTATTTAAGCTTATATTATAATTTTAGTATATTAAGTACTAAGTCTATAATAGTATTTAAGAAAGCTACTATAATAATATTATTAATATAAAGAAGTAAGAAAATAAAGTTATTATAAGTAAAAATATATAGCTTACTAAAAAGGCACTTAAAACTATATTTAAAGAGCTTAGTAAATATATTATTAAGCTATTAAAAAGGGGATATTAAAAGACTATAAAGTATATAATTAAGGCAGTATATATATTCTAACCTATTTATATAGCTATAAGGTTACCTTATAAAAACCTTAAATTTAGCTTTTATATTTAAAAAGGCATTAATAGTATTATATTACTACTATTTAAGATTAAGAATAGTAATAATTATATAAAAAATATATAAAGAGACTAGGTATATTACTACTATATAGAGATTCTAAGCATTAAAGACCTTAGAGTATTAGTTGCTATAAATAACCTAATAAGCCTTTAAAAAGAGCAGCCTATTAATAAAATATTTAATAATATAAACCTATTTACTATTAAAGATAATAGCATTCTTTAGTATAGATATAAGACTTTAGCTATTTTTTTATTATATCTTTTTTAATTCTTTAATCTTAGCTAGCTACTAAAAGATTTAATAATTAGGTAGCTTATATACCTTAAACTAATTTAATAAAATATATATCTTTATATTTACTATACTTACTACTTATACTATTATTATATAATATAAAGGGTTTATTAAATTATTAAATTATAGATATTATTATTATAGTATATAAAATTTAATTACTTAGGCTCTATAAAGCTATTAGGAAAAGCGTATTGCTAACTATATATTATAATATATAAATAATTCTTATAAATACTAGTGTATAATAATTATTTTATATTAAGCTAAGTAAAAGAGGACTCTTAGTTAATTAACTTTAAGCTTTAAGCCTATATATTCTTTACTTTATAGTTATTTAATACTTATTATATTTTTTTAAAGTAAAAAAGTAACTTTATTTATAATTACCTTCAAAGACTTAGTAGTTATAATAATATTTTTTATATTAGCTAGGTCTATAGTATTTAGCCTATTTAATATCTTTATATCTTTAATGGAGAGAATAGGCTTAAAAAATGCCTTATTCTTATATTTATTAAGGTTAATAATAAGTTCCTTAAGATATTTAAATATAATAATTTACTTCTTATATTATAATTCTAATAGGTTCTTTAATATTATTATTATTAGTAGCTTAAAAAAACTATAAACAGGAGGGTCCTTAAAAAGAGTACTTAACCTTTAGTATATTTAATTAAATAAAAAATTATAATTTAGTATATTTTTAGTAATATTATAACCTTAAGAGGCATTTATAGTATAAGGTAAAGTTAAGTATTATTAGCCTTTATTTTATAGTATAGGGTTATTCTTAGCTATAGAATTTA
Organism: Claviceps lovelessii; assembly: GCA_018360185.1. Classification (NCBI taxonomy): domain Eukaryota; kingdom Fungi; phylum Ascomycota; class Sordariomycetes; order Hypocreales; family Clavicipitaceae; genus Claviceps; species Claviceps lovelessii. The sequence goes on from SRPU01000971.1 coordinate 3,814, forward strand.
TATAAGGTAGGGTAATAATTCTCCTACTTTCTTTTTTAAATATAGATTTAACTAATTCTATAATAAACTTAGTTTTATTAAAGGTATTATAAAATATAGTAGGGTCTTTTTTAAAATTAAATATCTTATACTTTAATAATATAGCTTTCTTTTAATAGCTAAACCTTAAATAAGTAGTATTTATTGCCTTTTATACTTATAAAGCACCTCTTTTTTACTTTAAAGAATATTTTCTATGCTTTAATATACCTCTTATTAGGAATATATATATAGGTAATATACCTTTAGGTATAAAGATTTTTTATAAATAAGTTACTAATAAGGCTATTTTTATTAAAAAGTGCTTATTATAGTAATTTTTTACTAAAAGTGCTATTAGTTAGTAAAATATTTATAATCTTAGCTATATACTTTATAGTATAAGGCTAAAGTATATTAAAAAGCTTAGTATTAATTATTAATACTTAAGCTATATTTATAAGAGTTTTCCTAGCTCTTTTAATAATACCTTAATAAATAAAAATATAAAGAGCTTTTAATAATAAATAATACCTTTTTTATAGTAGTAACTTATAAACTTTTTACTTAAGAATTCTATAGTATTATTAGTATAAAAGCACTTAATAGTAAAGCTACTACTTATATTTTTTATAGTAGTTTACTATACCTTTATAGCTTTTTATAAATTCTTATAACTTATAGTTAAAATAACTTAGTAAAAATAAATAAAAACATTAATTATATATAGTATATAGTTTTTACTACTAAATCCCTTTAGTTTATTTATTTATTTATTTATTTATTGTAATACTCTAGTTAGGCTAAGCCTAATAGCTAGTACCTTAGCTACTAAAACTATATAGAAAAAACCCTAGAGTAGGGAGGAAAACCTATATATAACTATAATAGTATCCGCCGCAGAGCTATAGTAGCTCTATATTAGTTTTAACTATATATAAATATATACTACTAGCTAAACTTAACTAATATTATAAAAGAGTGTATATTATAAAATAAGAATTAGTATAGGTTAGTAAAGGTATAGTAAAGTAGTAAAATACCCTTAGGAGTAGTTTATATATTATTATAAGTTACTTTAGTAACTTTTATTAAGTACTATATTAATTCCTTACTAATTCCCTTAAGCTATTACCTTCTTATTAAAAACCTTTTACTAGCTTTTATACCTTTATAGTATTAGCTATATTAGCTAGTAGCTAGTTATTAGTAAACTAACTACTAGCTAACTATTAGTTATATAAAAAAAAAGAAATAATTATAAAAGCTACTTTTTTCTCTTTATTTTTAGTTTTTTCTCTTTTTTTTTCTTTCTTTATTAATTACTTTTATTATAAGTATACCCCTAACCTTTTATTATAATAATACTACTATTTTACTACTTCTTACTAACTATAAAGCTAATTAAAATACTATTTATAAATAAAATTATTACTTTAAAGGTAAGTATTAACTTTAACTTAATATATTATTACTATTAATTTATAGTATAGCTAGGCTAGCTTAAGAACTAGCCCTATAAGGCTTATTTAATATAAGCTAAAAATATTAATAAATAATATTATTATATTAAAGGTTAGGACTCCTTTAGTGCTTATATTATTACTATTTTTAATTTATATAAGTACTAATAGTATATATTTTAAGTATATAAAAGCTAAAAAAACTTATTTAAAGGTAAGTATTTTATATATTATTTATATTAATAATAGATTAGTAGCTAATAAGTACTATAGCTAAACTAAAATATTACCTTATATTAAAAGACTATTAAATAAATAATAAATATATAAAACCTTTATATCTTTAAAGAGCTTATTAATATAAGTTTATAGTAATATTATTATAATATTATTATAATATTAATATAGTGCTAACTTAAGAATAAGCTAAGAAGTATAATATTATTTAAAAGAAAGTATAATAACTTATAAAAAAGGTAAAGGTAGCTACTATAGTAATAATATAATTATTTAGTAATACTATAATAATCTTAGCCTTAACTTTAGTTAAAGGTAAGATATTACTATAGACTTATTATATTATTAATATACTAAAGAAATATAATAATATTTTATAGAAAATTTATAAGCTTAGCTTAATTATAATATAAAGCTATACTAAAAAGAGAGAAAAGAAGAAAGTAGTAAAGAATAAGAGAGAGAGGGAGGGAGAGGTTAATAAAAAAGCTTTAAAAAAGTAGGGCTAAGGCTAGTATAGGTATACTATACTTATAATTTTTTATTACTATTTATTATTTATTATTTAATATAATTTATATATTAAATTATTTTATACTAATTATAATAGCTTTATAGCTTTTTACTACTTCTACCTTTATACTATATTAAGTACCTTACTATACTAAGTTTTTAATATCCTTAGTTTATTATTATTATAAAGTATATATAAGCCTAAACTAAAGAATATACTTAATTAAAATAAGCTATTTTATAAGTATAGTAGCTAGTTTATTCTTTTTTAGGGCCTTTTTAACCTTATATTAATTATATATTAGTAGTATACCTATATTTTTAAGGCAAAGGTAGTTAAAGTTTTTATAAAAGAGTAGGATATAATAGTGGTCTTTATTATTAGTCTAGTAGCTATATATTAGTAAATCCACCTTAGAAATGTAGCGGTTATAGAGAAAGGCATTAAGCCTAATTTATTCTATGCGCATTTAAATGAGTGCCGCGGATTTATGCTTAGTGAGGCCAGAGTGGATGCGGACGCTAACGCGAGGAGCGCGTCACATCCTGCTAAGGTCCGACTATAACGGTCCCAAAGTAGGTGGTGTTAGTTAAAGTCGCTAATAAATACGCTGTAATTAAGGGGCGGGGCTAATATAAATTTAAGTAAGGGTAAAGTCTAGTTAGGTTTATAGGTTAGGGAGTAGATAGAGTAAATATTATACCCTACTATTATAATAAAGTACTAATCCTTACCTACCTATATTATTTATACCTTAGGTCTATACTAGTAGTATATATAAATTATAGTTTAGCTACTTTAAGTTATAAGCTAGAAGTAGCTAAGGCTAAAATTAAAAGGTTTACTATTTAAAGTCCTTAGTTTCTATATTACTATTATATTAATATTAGGCTAAAATTCTAGCACTAGGTATATTAAATAGGTTTTCTTCTATATATTTTAATATATAACCTTAATTATATACCTTATATTATATATTAAGTAAAACTTAGCTTATTTAAAGCTATAGTAGCTATAAATTACTAGCTTAGAAAGGCTTTTATAGCTACTTATAAATATTATATTAATTTTAGCCTTAATTTAAAAAGGTAAGTATATAATTAACTAACTTATTTTTTTAAGGTAAAGCCTTTTATAAAAGTAAGTTATTTATATTTTATTTTTAGCTATAGCTAAGTACTTTAATTTATTTTTTTTATTTTAATTAAGAAAGGGGTTTAGTAAAGGCTAGGGGCTATACTAAGTATATAGTATATATATAATTTTATTACTTATTAATAGTATTATATATATAGAACTATAATGAAAACTTTTTGCGAATTCGCCTGCACTGCAGTAGCGACGCAGAATTGACTCTAAACCTCTTAAAAAGTATAGAAAAAGAATTGCTATATTTATTTACCCCTATCTCTAATAGCGTATTAGTACTAAAGCATAGGCGTAATAAATAAGGTAATACTAATAAATATTAATAGTAGAAATTATAGCCTTATATAAAGCTACTATTACTTACTTATAGGTTAAGGTAGCTTTATATTAATAGTACTTTAAGTTACTTTTATACTACTGCTTATATATAAGCAAATACTAAATTACCTTATAATTAAATATAATAAAATAACTAAACTTATACTAGCTATAGTACTAAAGAATATATAGAATATTATTCTTTATATAAATAATATAGCTTTAATATATACCTAATATAGCCTTCTAATGCCCTAAACCCTTATTAAAATAATAATATTAACTTTACTATTACCTTATAAGCCTATTATAATTTAAAACCTTAAAGAAGTAATAAAGTATATAGTTAAAAAGGCTATAAATACTAAAAATACACTAGCCCTAAGCTAGGCTAGTATTACTATTAAGGGGATCTCTTAATTCTTAGTTTAATAAATTTACCTTATAACTATAGTAATATTCCCCTAAGTTTATTATAAAACTATTATTAAAAGCATTATTATAGCTAAAGCTATTTAGAATTATTTACTTAAAAATACTATTACTATTATTAATTAAGCTACTAGTATTAATACTATAGTAGTAGCTTACTACCTTTAAAGTAGTAATACTATTATTATATTCTAAAATATAGTAAAGCCTTATACTAAAGATACTATATAGGTTAGTACTGCTTTTAAATTAAAAGTAGTATTAAGCTAATATATATTTAGTATTATTATTAAGGGCTTCCTTATATACTATATATAGAACTAAAAGAGAGACTATATTCTTTAAGCCTTAATTATAGCTAATAGTTAAAGCCTTATATAAATTATAGTATAAAAGCTATATAGTATTATTATATAGTCCCTCTTTATTATTATTATTAATAGTATTAAAGTAGTAAATAGGCTATACTATATTAGTATTATTTATAAGGCTAAGATATTTAAAGCTAAACCTTATAATAATACTATTTACCCCTATTAGTATTATAGGTATTTTAAATTTAAATATATTATTATATACTATACTATATCCCTATAGTGTAGCTACTATACTACTAATTATTATATAAAAGGTAAGCAGTCTTACCTAATATTAATAAAAGCTATTTATAAATACTATATTAACTATTTAAAACTATACTTAGTATAGTCCTATATATATAATACTACTAATAAGTAATAGAACTATATATATACTATATACCTAATATAGCCCCTAGCCTTTACTAAACCCCCCCTTTAGTTAAAATAAAAAAAATAAACTAAAGTGCCTAGCTATAGCTAGAAATAAAATATAAGTAACCTATTATTATAAAAGGCTTTACCTTAAAAATAAGTTAGTTAACTATATACTTACCTTCTTAAATTAAGGCTAAAATTAATATAATATTTATAAGTAGCTATAGAGGCCTTTTTAAGCTAATAACCTATAGCTACTATAGCTTTAAATAAGCTAAATCTAACTTAATATATAATATAAGGTATATAATTAAGGTTATATACTAAAATATATAAAAAAAAACCTATTTAATATACTTAGTACTAAAGTCCTAGCCTAGTATTAATATAATAGTAATATAAAAACTAAGGACTTTAAATAGTAAACTACTTAATTTTAGCCTTAGCTACTTTTAGCTTATAACTTAAAGTAGCTATACTATAATTTATATATACTACTAATATAAACCTAAGGTATAAATAATATAGGTAGGTAAGAATTAGTGCTTTATTATAATAATAAAGTATAATATTTACTTTATTTACTCTTTAACTTATAAACCTAACTAAACTTTACCCTTATTTAAATTTATATTAGCCCTACCCTTTAATTATAGTATATTTATTAGTAACTTTAACTAATACTACTTACTTTAAAATTATTATAATTAAACTTTAGTAAGATATAATATACTCTTTATATTAGTAAAGTAATAGTAGCTTAAACTTATAATACTTTAAAGTAAGGTAATATAAAAAATATAAAAAAAAAGAAATAATACTATTAATTATACCTAAGCTACTTATAATATAAATATTAACTTCCTAAAAGGCCTAGACCTTATTAGGTTTAACTATATACTATAGCTTATTTATATAGGCTTTAGCCTTAGGCTATATAGTAACTATTCCCCCTAGTTTTAATAGTTATATATAAATAATAACCTTATTACTATAAAGGCTATAGTATAGTTTTAGCTTAATATTATAAAGCCTTAACTTTAATTACTAAAAAAAATTAATTACTTTATAAAATAGTTAATAGCTAAACTTTAGTTTATTATAAATATAGTAATTCTAAGGAAACCCTAAGGTAATCTTAAGCTAAACCTATAGTAAAACTAATATACTAAAGAAGTAATTTAAAACACTAAGAGAGCACTTTAATAATAAAGGGTATTTTATACTAAAAAGAACTAGTAGTATATAACTAATATAGTATAAATATAGAATTAAGTTATTTATAATAAATAGTATAATACTTAGTGTATAGTAATTAAGGCTATAACTACTTAATATAAAAACCTTTAAAAGCTTAAATAATAAGTATAGCTTTATAGTAGCTTATTACTAAAATAGTAATAAATCTTTACTTTTTTATAAAGTAAAGGTATAAATATTATAACTATTAAAATATATTAGGAGAAAGCTACTACCCTAGTTAAGTATTTCTTTCCTTCTTTCTAAGCTTAACTTAATAATATATTAAGTAATTTAAATAGCTACCTTAATACTACTATATTTCTAACTAAGGATTAATTTAATATTAATAAAATCTATAGTATTATAAAGAGCTTATTTAATTAAAAAGCACTAAAACTTAATAAACTTCTAATAAGCTATCTTAAAGTTTATAGTAAGCTATTAATATAAACCCTTACCTACTTACTAAATATATAGTACTATATTAATTACTACCTAACTTTATTTTAATAAATAAAGGTTATTATTCTTTATAAATTAGGTAAAACCCTAATAAAGTAGTAAAGGGTAGGGGCTTAGTGTTTAATTTTACTCTTTAGTATAGTTAGTAAGGTTATAAAAGTAATAATAATAAGTTAGCTTACCCTTATAACTAAGTTAAGTAAAGCACTACTTAACTTATAAATAAGTAATAAGGCAAATTAGTTTATAGAAGTTATACTAAGTATATTAATAAAATCTATATATATAGCATAGTATTATAGCAGTATTATATTACTACTTTAGCTAAATATATTAGTAGCTTTTAATATTATTTACTATAAATAACTTACTTATACCCTTATTATTACTAATATTTCTATTTAAATTATAATATAAACCTACTTCTTTACTACTAAGTATACTACTTATTTTTTTTTTAATAGTAAAATAACTAGCCCCTTACTTATTACTATAAGAATACTATAAAGGTTTTTTATTTCCTTTATTCTCTTCTTACTTTATATTATACTATTATATACTAAACTTTAAGCTATATAGTCTATATTAATTATAAGCTTCTTTAATAATATAAATATTTTAATATATAATTATATAGTAAAAGAGATATAGAACTGCCTTAAGGCTATATAGGTAATTTACTAAAATTAGTTCTAAGAATTAAGCCTTAAATTTAACTTAAAAAAGAGTAAATTTATATACTTTACTAAATACTATACTATAGTTATAACTTTAGTTTAACTTAATACTAATATAATATAGCTAGTTTAATCTACCTACTTTTTAAGGGTTTAAATTTATTATAAACTATAATAAAAGGTATACTAAAGCTAGGTTAAGTTAAAATTAATATAATAGTAGCTTATACTTATATTACTAGTAGTATTAATATAAAGTTACTTACTATAAGATATATACTTATTATATATATAAGTAATTTAAAGTATTATTGCTTATAGTATAAAATTATACTATACTTTTATAGTAATTAGTAATAAAATAAGGGAAATAGCTAAAGCATTTATTTTTAAGTAAACTAAATACTTAAAAATAATTACTAAAGCCTTTAAGGCTATATTATAGGCCCTTATTAAAACTAAGTTAGCTATAGCTTTAATTAACCTTTACCTTAATTACTACTTACTTTATTTTTATTATTAAATTAAAGCTAATAGTATAGCTAATTAAATCTAAAATACCTATATTATAATAGTAGCCTAACTTTATTATAAACTAGTATACTAAAGGTATAGACGCCCCTTAAATTCTAATAACTATCTAAACTATATACTATTTCTAAATTAGCTTTATAATTATTCCCTTAAACTATCCCTAGCTAAAGTACTTACCTTAAAGTAAAAAAACTACTAATATAAAGAGAGAATTACTATATAAGTATACTAAACCTAGGTTAAATATATAGTAGTAAAGCTTAATCCTAACTTTACCTCTACTATTAAGATAATTTATATTTACTTTAGCCTTACTAAGTATAAATCTATAGTACTTATTTAAATATATATAAAATAAATTAAGCTTAATATCTTTTTCTATACCTACTATATTTTTAAAGTAAATTTACTAATATATAGCTATTAAACTAATAATAAAGATTACTATTATATCTTACTCTTTTATAAAAACTTTAACTACCTTTACCCTATAAATATAAATATACTACTAATATATAATTAATATAAGGTTAAAAAGGCCCTTAAAAAGAATAAACTAGCTACTATACTTATAAAATAGCTTATTTTAACTAAGTATATTCCTTAGTTTAAGCTTATATATACT
>SRPU01000972.1:0-12195 GCA_018360185.1 Claviceps lovelessii
AAAAAAACTAATGCTTCCAAAAACACCCCATCAAAGGCTTCCCTCTCCGACATATGATTTACTCGGTGGTGAACTTACCTCCCACCGCGACGCCACGGCTCAAATTTACTCTCAATACTACTTCCTTCTTCGACCTTCAACGCACATTTCATGGCATTTCTCTACTGTGCATGATGGGCAATGACGACTCTCTCATCAAGACTGCGGAAGCAGTGATTCATATGTGGTATTCTTCAAGGTTGTCAGAAGACCTCCACGTACATGCTCAGGGTCGCCTAGATTGTCTTCGAGATGAAACACGCAAGAGTTCCACCTCGTTCTTGAAGGATCTGGATCCTTCTCGCCCATGCACAACATTTGAATGGAAGCGACAGAATGTCAAGTTGACACTTGGTCTCTCTGACCATCAAATACCCGGTTTTCATCACATAATCGATGCTAAACCAAACGCGATGCAGCTTGACGAATTGTGCGCCAAATACGAGGACCGGCAGAGAGATGTCAGGTCCTTTTTCGGAAACGCTGCTCGTATGACTCGGTCGAGGGCTCTGGGACTGCTCACGTGGCGGGTAGATGGCCTTTTACTGCCCTTTGACCACCCAAGGGGCCCATTCTTCATTCCAAATCCGTATGGCATGCCGTCAATTCTTGTAGCTCTGTCTGGACAAGTGCTCATCAAGTTTCTAGCATTTTCTTTGGCGCAGGCTCTGAGTATCCAAAAGGTGCCATGGCAGAGCCTCTCTCGGAGTGGCCCATGGAACTTCTCGATCACCCCGTCAAGGACTTCATTGCCGAGAATGACGTGTACGGGAGGATGTTTTATTATCTGAGAGACCTTCTCATGCGATTCAAATTACGTTGCCAGCGATTAGACTTGGAAATTGAGCTTTGCTGCACCGGCCCGTTAGAGCTGGTTCATGTTTTGAAGGTGAACCCCATGGACAAGTTTGACCGCATTGAAGTAAGCCAGAGCCGAAGCGATAATTTGAGAAATTGTCTATATCTAAGGAAGGAACACGAAGAGGATTTGCTAACAGAGAGCACCAGTTGGGTGAATTGTAGGATGAGAATCCTGCTCTTTGTTTATATCTTGGTGCCAAGTTCCTGAACGACACGTGGGCAAGCCCCTGTGCAACTTTACTTACCATGACACGAGAAAGTGTAGGGTTAGATGGCACAGACAAGACCAAGACGAGCCTAGGCCAGGTTTGGGAGCTGTTTAAACCGACATCGACAGCCCTGGACAAGTACACAGTGACTGTCGGCCAGGACTCTTTCTGGCAAGTGGGCAATTTTCCCGATGCAAAGGAGGTAGCACGACGGCGAGTTGGTCTTCAGATGTAGGAAAATTGGGACGCACGTTCGGATCGGTATGGTCGACCCCTGGTGACGTATCGCGGATGCAAGCGGTGAAACTGATTTTAAATTTCTTTTTGCTCTTTTGGCGCAGACATCTCCATGATGCAAAGCTCTTCGCGTTCCATCTGCTGGGACAAGGGGACATGCAAGACACGCGAAGTATTGTTGACGTAGGGTTCCTGGGCCTGGAGTGTATGCGCAGAAACAGAATCACCAAGCGCTGGCCGAATCGACTGATACACTCTCGAAGCGACAAGCCGGGACTTGAAAAATTCAACAGACATGCTGGATGGGTCGACAACAAGCCCCAAAGATGGCTCGAGTGGCAGCTGGAAGAGCCGCTCGATGAGGAACATTTTGATTATTGGGCCCACGTGTGCACGACCCTGACGGCGGAGGAAATGAGAGACGTCATGGGGCAAGTCCTTGATAGAATGCAGAAAGGACAAGTTGCGGCAACAGCCGACGGTGATGCCGAAGCAAGTATTAATCTCGATTGGATTGATGAGGAGACCAATGTCGAGCCAGCTGCGGGGGCAAGCACAAAGTCCTCAAAGGCAGAGAAAAAGTCCAAGGGCAAGTCCAAGGGCAAGAAGAAGTCGGGCAAAGCGAAGAAGTGACAGCGGCGGGGGACTATTTTGGAGACACAGTGACTAGAAAGAAGGACACAGCGCCAATGTTTTGGAATACAGATACAGAGTAGCAGTAGGCTTGATTGAATGTATCCAGCGGTTCTCATCTATTGCCTCGTTCAGATGGTGTTTTGGAATGTTGGCCAGACAATTGATAACAAGAGTACAGAAAGAAAGTGAGATGACAGAAAAAAGACGTCCGTTATGTGGCCAAGCAGTGTCTATTACACCCCGACTACCAGGTAGGTATATGATGACACAGCGTCCATGTACTCCGTTTCCGTGGCCACCCCATCTCCGGGTCCCGTCCGCCCATCACCGCCGGACACACATCACACACCGTCCATGTAGGCCCTAAACTTGGGCATAAAGTCCGTCATGAAGACGGTATCGAAGAGCTCCTCTATCCGCTGGATCTTGTCGCCGGCGGGACTGAACCAGACGAAGACGGCTTGTTCGTTGCGGTAGGGGCCGAGGGGGGAGTCTGCTTCGGCGAGGGTGTAGAGGGCGGCGGTGTGGGTGGTTGGGTCGTGGATTGTGTTGTGGATGGTGAGCTGGGGGGTTAGATTGGCAAGGATGTGTGTGTGTGTGTGTTTATATCCATTTATATGTCTATGTATATGTGCATGTGTGTGTGTGTGTGTGTGTGTTTATATCCATTTATATGTATACGTATATATGTGTATGTGTGTGTGTGTGTCTGTATGTCTGCATGTGTGTGTGCAAATCGACCCCCATCTGCCGTCCAAGAGACACACCTTGAAATTCGTCAACACACTCATCAGCGTCGTCAAAACAGGGTACAGCTCGTCGCGCGTCCGCGGCGGATGCATGGCACTAAACGGGAGGGGCTTCTGCGTAAAGTCGTCGGCGAGATTGGCGAAGAAGGAGTCCATGGTCCAGGCCCGCCAGCCGGCGATGAAGCGCTGCAGGGTCTCTGCTTCGATGTCTGCTGTCGTGGACATGATGAGGAGGGCTTGAGGTATGAGGGGGGGGGGGGGGGGGGGGGGGTGGTGGAGTGTCGGGGAGGACGTGATGGGAGGAAGGACGGGAGGATGGGCGTACCGGCTTTGTATAGATTGGAGATGGCTGGGGTGGAAATGGGCCGGGATGCGGTGCATAGCGACGGGTGGACGGGAGGGGGGGACGGAAGTGAGATGCGATGAGGATGGAGGGGGAGGGGATTTGTCTCGGCTTTGGAGGAAATGGACCGAGGGGGATGTTTTGTTTGGGGTGGTACAGATGGAGAGGGGAGAGGGAGGATATGGAGGGGGGATGGAAAGAAAGATGGATTGGAGACGAAGTAAAAGAGGGAGAGGGGGTGAATAGAGGATATTGATAAATGGTGTATAAAAAAGAAAAGACAAGAAGCGTTGCAGAGAGGAAAGTGTAAAGCAAGGAGTGAGAAGATACGTATAAAATGGCATAGAAATTATAAACATTTTTTTTTTTTTTTTAAGAAAAAAACCCATAAGAAGAAGGAGAAAGACATAAACAGGAACCATCCAAATGACCACCTCACCTAACCTCTTCCTCGAATCCCTCCCGCGGCCGACCAAGATATACCACTCCACGACCTACGACCGCATCTCGACACACCATGGCTTCGACGGCACCGGAAAGACGGTGCTCATCACCGGCGGCTCCATGGGCATCGGGCTCAGCATAGCCAAGGCCTTTGCCCGAGCCGGCGCGGCACGCATCGCGCTGCTCTCGCGCTCGCTGCCCGCGCAGCAGACGGCAAAGGCCGAGCTCGAGGCCGCGCACCCCGGCACCACAATCGTGCTCTACCAGGACTCCGTGTCGGACTACGTGCGCTTTGAATCCATCCTCGAGGAGCTGGAGGCCGTGGATGTGCTGGTTCTCTGCGCGGCCGTGTACCACGCGCGCGTGCCGGCCACGGCACTGCAGTTGATGGACGTCCGGCACGCATTCGACCTCAATGCCATCTCGGCGTTTATTCTGGGCCGAGCCTATCTCAAGGCGCGAATGCCCGCCGTGGCCGGCAAGACCGTTATCCACCTTGCGTCGGCGGCGGCGCAGATGCGCGCTCCGTGGCGCTCCGCGTACGGAGCGAGCAAGGCGGCTGCCGTGCATGCGATGCGGCATCTGGCGCTGGAGCATGCGGCTGGGGCGGAGCAGCCGCCGGCGATGAGCACGGGCCCGGACACGGACACGGGCCCGGACACGGACACGGACACGGACCCGGACCCGGAGCAGGGGACCGAGCCGGGATTGTGCCCCGCCCGCGTCTTCTCCTTCCACCCGGGCGTGATTTACACGCCCGGCTCGGCCGACGTGTTTGCGCAGGACGCCATGCACTGGGAGGATCCTCGTCTGCCGGCCGATTTTGCGCTGTGGCTGGCCGGCCCGGAGAGCGATTTCCTGAGCGGCAGGTATGTGTGGGCGAATTGGGATGTCGACGAGCTGATTGCGTTGAAGGACGCCCTGGCGCGGGACGAGCGGTTGCTGACGCTGGGGTTGATTGTCTAAGTGTGCACTGTGGATGTTTTTCTTTTCTTTTCTTTTTTTTTTTTCTAGTGGTCCACGTTGTTTTACGTCGACGTTGATGTTGGATGAACGGGCACGGGGAAATAGGTCTGGTGCTGCTGGGGCATCTCACGGGTTTATGCCGCGTCAAGTTACATCGGGATTGAGTTTTAAAAGAAAATAGGTGATAATAAGAAGCCAAAACATTATTCGCGTAGACAGGTAAGCCAAGGAGGACCGCAGCTTCCTGCTTTATATCGTGAGATAAAGGCAATCTTATTAAGACTCTCAAGATTGTGAATGTTATTAGTTCTTAGGGAGAGAAGTACTATTACGACTGGTTAATGAGAATCTAATATTGGGATGTCCTATTACAGGAGCATCTTGGAGGCAGGAAAAAGGGGCGGATTGCAGCACGAGGCTTATGGCAGCCCTTGACAAATGATTGGCAGATAGCGAAAAAGCTAATAGAAAGGGAAAAGGAAATAGATTAAAGAAATTGATAAAAAAAAAAAAAAAAAGAAAAAAGGGAAAAAAACAGGTTACCAAGAAGCTAGGACTAGGGCATCTGGAACAGTCCGTGGGAACCGCCCATATATAAGGAGGTTTCTGCACGCATTAGCCAGGAAGAAACGAAATTGACCTTACATGCACTCGACCACATATCTGTAGCTTTGAGTGATATCCCTTTTACATCTCCGAAGCCGTGGATGCTAGCAAGTTACATACCGTACCAGCACGTCACCCCATCCAACGCTCTCATTGCGCCTAGGATAATGATAAATTGAGCTAGTATGGTGCTGATTTGGGAAAATAAGGGAGGATATAGTCATATAAATCAGCTCTTTCAACGGATACTTGGCTTTAACGTTTACAAATATATCAATAGGAAAGGCTTTGTTTTGCCTCGAGGAGTCTATCGATTTGCCTGGCATATGATGCCGATCAATGCGGGCAGCCATTGGGATCTAGCAGTACTGCCTTGTCCCAGCCGTCAACACAACTTTCAACTCGTCCTGAACCGTGTCTTCCGTCTTTCAATTATTCCGATTCCATGTCTTTGACAACACGTACGAGGAGCACAGACATGACCCCCCCATGGCATCTCGGTTTGTACGACCAAATGGACGCAATGGCCCGAGGCCAGTCAGCCGTCGGTGCAATGATTCCACAACGCCGACTGGTGTCGCGAGTGTCTGTCTAGACTTGACCTCGTGCTCCTCTTCCCCCCTTGTGATACCCACGGGCCATGGCCAGGGGAGAATGAACGGGCAGATTAAGGGGAAAAGCGCAGTTGCTTCGTGCAATCCATGCCCAGCACTTGAATACTTGGCGACGATACAACTGGGCCGCTGCGAAGGAGTCTCCCTTTCCCCTGGATTCGATTGAATATTTTGGCGTGAAAAGGAAGAAAATAAAGAAACAAAAAAGGAACAAAACACAAACATGAACCTCAACGACACAGCCTCGAAAATGGACTCCTCTACACAGGCCAGCACATCCCCTTTGAACACATCTGCCACGACTCTGGGCCTGGCGACCTTGGTTACGAGCCTGGCCGTCTTGCTGGTGTACCTGGCCTATACGCCTCATGTTGACCCACGGGCGCCGGACTTCACGACCGATACGGCGCCGTTGATCGGGTCTTGGGGGTTTTACTCGAGAAGATGGTGCGCTTCCTTTCCCCTCTGCTTTCTTCCATCTTCCCCCTTCTCTCTTCTTCCCACATCCTTCTGACACATCGCCAACAGGACCTTCTGGAGAGAGTCCGTTGCACGATCCAGAACAGGCCAGTTCAGCTTCTGGCTCGGCAAGAACCACGTCGTGGGCGTGTCCGGCCAAGCCGCCCGCAAGGTCTTCCTCCAACATCAGGATCTGGACCGCATCAAGGCGGCGCCCATGCACGGAGTCGGGCCCGAGATTGTGCCCCCCATTCACGGCGTCTTCCGGCCCAACTTTAGCAAGGGGCATAGCTATTTCCAGCGGCGGGTGCTGGACCTGATGAGGTCGGAGCATCTGGGTGCGCGGCTGCACGTGGTTACGCGGGATGCGCGGACCGTTTTTCGCGCGCTGGCGGACAGGGAAAGGAGGAAAAGGATGACGGAGGAGACGACGAAGGAGGAGAAGGAGGAGAAGGAGGAGAAGGAGGAGAAGGAGGAGAAGGAGGAGGAGGATGGGAACGGGGGGCAGGAGGCGAAGAAACACAAGGACAGGCACGGCATGGCGGACGGCACGGCCGGCGCGATGGTGACGGATCCCATCGACGCGTGCTACCGTCTTGTCCTGAAGCAGGGCGTGCGGATGATGTGCTGCGATGAACTGGCCGAGACGGCCGAGTTGTTTGAGCGGTACGTCGCCGTGACGGTCGCGCTGCAGCATCTGAGTAGCGGACATGCATTTGCGGTGCCGTGGCTGCCGTCGCTGGCGCACGCGAAGCGGCGTTATTATCGGTCTTGTCTGCAACGGCTGTATATGCCGCTCGTGCAAAGACGCATGGCCGAGTCTGCCGGGCGCGCTTCCGGCTGGGGTTCCGGTTCCGGCTCCGGCTCCGGCTCCGGACCCCGGACACCAGACGACGCCCTGCAGATCCTCATCAACAGCGGCGACAGCGCCGACTACATCGTCACCTTTCTCATCAGCATCCTGTTCATCTCCATCGCCAATGCCGGCAAGCTGGCTGGCATCCTGCTCAACCTCATCTGCCAGCATCCCTCCTGGCAGGACCGCGTCCTCGGCGAAATCATGGCCGCCATCCCCCGGTACTCCTCCGCCCGTACGACGACCGGAAGGGATCCCACGCTGGTGGACCGGCTCGACGCCATGCCCCTCGACGTCTGGGAGACGGCCTTTCCCTTTGTGGACCAGCTGCTCAGGGAGGCCATCCGGATGCACGTCTCCTTCCCAATGACGCGCCTCAACGTGTCGGCGCGGGCGATTCCCATCCCGGGGACCGACCAGGTCATTCCGGCTGGGAGCCTCGTGGCGTACAATACCAACGACGCGCACCTGAACGAGGAGCTGTATCCGAATCCGATGCGGTTTGATCCAGATCGGTATGGGGAGGGGGGGGAGGTCTCGAACAACGAGTCATATAGCTGTGAGTACGAAGATGGGAGGAACAAAAAGAAACACATCGTGGAGGATAACTCTTGAACCTCCATTTCCATCCATCCACTTACTGACGCCCACCTTCCCCCATGTATAGTCCTCGGCTGGGGCAACGGCCGCCACCGCTGCGTCGGCCAGCGCTGGGCCAAGCTGCAGCTGACCATCAACACCGTCTACGCCGTCGCCATGTACAAATGGAGCAGCTGCGATGCCGAGGGCAATAGCCTTCCTCCCGAGGATTACTCCTTTGATCGGGACCGGCATGGGAATACCCTGGCCAGGGGGGTGTTTTGCAGGTTTGAGCCGAGGGAATGATACAAAAAGAATATAAGCGCGGGGAGAAGCAGGACGAAGTGGGCGTTGAATAATGAGGATATCGGTGTAGGAGCAAAGGGTTCGAGGGGGCTGTGCTTGATGGGATGGGCTGCCTTTTGTCATGTCGTCGCAGTAGGAATGCTTGTGTTGTGGACAGGCTGAGTGTATGGCTTTGTATCTGTCTACTAATGGAAGTTGTGTTGATTCAACGTCTATGTTCGGATGCTGGGTCAATGATGGCCTCTCCTCGCTGCTGCGTGCGCAGATGCTGTTGCAGGGAAGTAACAGAATGGAAACAGTGAAAAAAAAAAAAAAAAAAAACACCAAAAGATTGAATGTAAAATCATAATATCAAACAGTTTGATACACGATGCCATTTACCCCATCTACATAGTACAAGTGAACAAGCTCAAGACGCATTCGTACCCTCTCGCAAAAGACCCACGTCACAACCAACGTATCCCAGAAGTCCAGACAACTTGAATTCAAACAACCGTTATATGCTGAACCTCCTTATCACCGCGCCCCCGACTCGGCACATCGACGACCAGAACCCCGTTCTCCATCACGGCAGTCAACCCGCCCGCATCGACCTTGTCGCCGTCGACCTGAGTCCCCAGATACACGCTTCGATGAAACCCGCCGACCAGGCGCTCACCCACCGTCAGTGTCTTGCCGAGAGGCTCCTCGTCGCCCCCGGGCCGGCTAACCACGCCTTCAATATTGAGCTCGTACGTGTTGGGATCCCAACTGACCTTGATGTCCTCCTTGTGGGCCCCCGGCAAGGACGCATGCACGGAAACGCGCTCTGGTGTTTCAAATACGTCCACGTCGGGCACGAACGTCTTCTTGGCGTCGTCTTCGTGGCCTTCTTTCGGGCCGGCGCTCCACGGCAGGTGAGGCCTCATCCATCGGGGCCCGCCAGCTACGCCTGCTGCAGACCATGGAGCACCGCCGCCCCAGTGACCGAGGCCGGGTCTGGAGGGCCCGTGGCGGCATGAGAATGGTCCGCCGGGGTGGCGAGGCTGGCCTGCCCATATCTCCTGGTAGGTGTTTGCCCATGCCTCGTGGGCCTCTCTGCCGGTAGCGGACGGAGAGGGGCGTTGCTCGCGGGACACCGAGGCGTCCTGCATGGCGGCATCTTTTCCGTCTTGATGGCCTGTGGGAACTGGTCCAGCGGGTTCTTCCGACGCACCGTGTTCGCGTGGGAAGCGTTGCTGAGGATTCTGCCACGCAGATGGGACGCCGGCGGGAAAGGGTCCCAGAGCAGTCAGCCAGCGTCGGTGGGCATCATCGGCCCAACAACTGTTGTGGTGGTGGCTGCCGTGGTGATGGTGATGCGGATGGGTGCCGCCTGCTGTGCCCGCCGTGCCCGCGACGTAGAGCGGGTGAGATGTATTTTGGTGGTGAGCCATGTGAGCCATGTCGGCCTGCGGAGCGGCGATGATGGAAATCGTGTTGTGGCTTTGAAGATGGGAATCGTACGACGAGTCCCAGGGCCGGGAGTGAGTTCGGAGCAGGTTTGCAGCGTGAGGGTAATCAGGATCAGGCCTCGAGATGGATTCTAAAGACAGGTTTTTTTTTTTTTTTTGATGTTGTTAGAAACTTTACTGTTGAATGACCACGGTTTATATACATACATGGATGGCCATTCCGTTCATGACGAGGTCGGAGGTCCTCCCAAGATGCAGGAAAACTCCTGCGGGCAGGAAGTTGCGTGGAATCCGGAAATCCATGGGCCCTCACTCCTGGGTAACTCGCGACCAATTTCCGAGTGCCGCTAGATGCCGCGTCCGTAACGTCCGTAACTCCCGAGACCTCCTGTAGCCGTTAGTTTGACCTTGATTTTGGACGCGCCTCTCCGCCCGAATTCCCCTCGCGAGGGTCACACAGAATCACCTCGTCATTGTTATTTCCCACACGCGAGCCCCGGTTGAGTGGAAGTTTTTGTTAACAATCTGTCACACCTTTTCTGTCGAATGAATTCTTTACAAACCGCATTATTACTATTCATCATGCACCTGTCTCTACACTTCTGTCTCTACTGCTTCGTGATGCCCCCTGTCGTCATTCCTCTTGATTGCCCCATGCAAACCAATCAAAAGTGGTACCAAAAAACGCATCATTTTGCAGGAGAAAGCGATCATCAAGGAAATCGTCGAGCGGCTGAGTCTGCATATGATTCAGAGTCTCACTGGCCGCCACCGCAGGCATCACATCCATCGACTGTGCAGGCGAGCGTATATTGACAGATGCGACCTGAGTCGGCAAGGTGGTCGTAGGAGCTTCTGGAACTACATTGTGCGTATGAATGTACGCGACCATAATCGGTTAGCAGTAGCCCAATCGATGTGATCGTTATCCCCATTCCACGTCGGAGGGCTGGCTCCCCTACCGTGCGAGTTTAGAATCATCCTGGCCTGCTCCACGATTCTTGCCGTGATACTCTGCAACCTAGCGGCAAGCGCGTTGCGCGAGGCCAGCTTACCCAGGAACAGCGGTAAATGTTCAATTGCTTCTAGACTTTTGAGACTCTGCTCGAGGTTGGCAGTCGTCTTAATCACTATCTCACCCCACAGAGCCCCAAACGCAGCCAGCGGACAGTGCAGGTATTGCCATAAAAGACAGGCATACGGTCCTCCTCTTTGATTCGAGACGGCATCGCCAAGCTTCGGCAACAGGTTGAGCATCTCCTGTGAGGGCTGAGTAGACTGAGAACGCAGGTGTCTGCTCGATACTGTCAGCAACACGAGGAGAGATAGGTATTGAAAATGGAGAGTTTGGAGCCCCAGGTCCATTGATGCCGCCTCGTTGACCGTCAGCAACGGCTTTTCCACAAGAGCAGCGGCTTCAATAACCTATCAGAGCATTAGCCCCTTGTCTGTGCGAAAAAAAAAAAAAAAGAGAAAAAAAAAATATACAAGGGAAGAGACAATCCTCATTTGTAAGAGAAAAGTCCCATAAAATACCTCCTTCGCCTGTTGATACCATAGTTCAAGCCTTTCCTTGACAGCCAGGACCTTTTCCGAGTCTTGACCGTACAGGGCATGCCACACATCAGCCATTATGCGAGAAACAAGGTGCATCTGGTGAGAGTAGTGTGCCTCAAACAGGGCCGGAGGCGCCGAGTCAGTGGTACGGTTCGGCTGAGAATGCACAAGCTTATTGAGCGCGGGTAGTGGTATCTCATTCGCCATCTCACGATGAAAAGTAGATGTCCTGCACAAGATGAGGGCCAGAGCTTTATCAAGCATGTTCAGTCGCCAGAAAAGCAAAGTGCGCAAATCGCTCGCCGCAGAGTCGAGGCGCCAGTGGACAATCCCCAGAGCCTGTAGCATTGTACATGCTTTGGTGATCAAGGACCAGCAGACGCAAGGTGTCATGAACTCTTCCACATAAGTCGCGAGGATGATGAGTGCCTGGATGCGCGCGGGTGACGGTTCAATCAGCAGCCGCACGTCGTTGAACGCCTTCCAGAGATTTTTCCTCAGCTTCGACAGTGTTGACGAACTCTGCTTGTGCCCTT
The DNA here is from genome assembly GCA_018360185.1 of Claviceps lovelessii. Lineage (NCBI taxonomy): Eukaryota > Fungi > Ascomycota > Sordariomycetes > Hypocreales > Clavicipitaceae > Claviceps > Claviceps lovelessii. The sequence continues at coordinate 11,431 of SRPU01000972.1, forward strand.
TGCCGTGCTCCACGTGTATGGCGATGCTGTAAAACATGACTAGCCAGCTTCCGTCCTGAACATGATGCGGACGAGACGAAGCCAGTTGCTCGGCAACATCGGGAGGCACCGTAAAAATCAAAATCTTCTCTTTTGCGAGCGTGACGTTCAAGCCTGCAGGAAACCCACCATTCATACACAGTCAGCAGAAGATTCGACTCACCCACCACCACAAAAACCTAACCTTTGCCAACTTCTTTGACTTACTCTCTACCCAACAACGAGTCTGTGGCTCACTAAAGACGAAGAATTCCGCAATGGGTGCTTCGCTTAGCTTGTCAAAGGCCTCCGAGGCCTGCCAAGCTTCCGTGTACTCTTCCAAAAGTTCCGCAATCGCCCTGACTGAGTTGTGACTGCGGCTTGGGATGAGCTGTTGCAATCGATCGTATGTGGTGTCACTATTGTCGGCACCTTCAGATGGCTGTCCCGTGGCTTGCTCCGACGCGCTACGTGGCGTCTTTGAAGCCGCCATTGCGTTTGCAGCAGCAACAGCTTGATTGGCTCTGTTTCGTTTTCTGGTACGACGAATCACCCCTGATCGGGAGTAGGAGCAAGTGATGCCTTCCGACGTGCATCTTTGGCAACCCGCACGATTGCGTGTGCATCCGACCTGTGGTCAACATCATTAGACACGTTTCTCCTCCACCTGTCGGAGGAAAATAGAATGCGAAAAAAAAAAAAAAAAAAAAAAAAAAAAAAAAAAAAAAAAAAAAAAAAAAAAAAAAA
>SRPU01000973.1:0-12194 GCA_018360185.1 Claviceps lovelessii
ACAAAAAAAAAAAAAAAAAAAAAAAAAAAAAAAAAAAAAAAAAAAAAAAAGGAACAGCAGAAGAGGAAAAAAAAAAAGAAAAGAAAAAAAGCCATACGCCATTCCATGACATGTACAATAACTCGTCTCGCATACAAGTCCTTTTTGTTTCTTTCAAGAGGCATGTCAGAAAACAAACCTTCCACACTCCCTTCTCCCACAAAACGTTACCACCGCATCAAAAAACCCCACTGGTTTGCAGTACATTTAGGGCCAGCCGTGGTCATGATGACGAAGACTTGTCCACGGGCGTCGGTGCAATTCGTCGCTTTTTCGGTTCCTTACTCTCTTCCTTCTCACTGTCACTAACATCCCGCTTGGGGCCAGTTGTGCTTCCCGTTGTGCTTCGCGGTGTCTCGGGTGGCGTCGCCATGGGAATTCCGCCACTTTTGGATGAATTGATAGCTGTCAGAGCCGGCACGCTTCCAGAGATGAGGTGAGGGTTGCTCAAAACCCCCGTAGGCACGGAAGAAGGCTGGGTAGCAATTGAAGATGTCGAGTTTGAGCGGGTCGGCGATGACGGTCGTTGCAGCATTGGGGGTACCGAGCCAGGGGGTGAGGGAGCAGTAAGCGAATTGGCCGAGTTACGCTGTTGATGTAACCCACTGGAAAAGGGAGAAGGCGGGGCAAAGGTTGTAGTCGACGTAGGGGTAGGCGTGTTTTGACTGGAAGTTGCTGTCACGCTGGCCGTTGGAAGGGCTTTCGCGGGCACTGTTTCCCCCTTGTAAACCTCGCCCAGTTCACCGGCGGCAAATGACAGACTTGAGCAGAAACCGTCCGACGATGATATGATCAGCGTGAGCCCGTCACTCGACCTGCGGTGATTCAACATGTTATTATCACTATCCCAGAAGCGGTTTTTTTTTTCTCTTTTTTTTTCTGGCCTTGATTAACAACACTGTGGGGACGCTTTTCCTTACCAGGCGAGATCAGTGAACGTGGCACAATGTAAATTGCTCACGATACAGATGGGAGTCTTTTGCTGCGTGTCGTACACTAGTACCGAGTCTTGAGTAGCGACTGCGTAAACCATGCGATACGGCAGCAAGAAGGCGGGCTTCGGGCCAGGAGTAGAGGCATCCGTGTCCACGCTGGGGACCTTGGACGGGGCAGCACCACCAGGTTCGGATGTCGTGCTTGCTGGGGGTGGGGGTGGTTCCATTACTGAGACAGCGAGGGGCGCTTTCTCAATTGGATCGGGTAGCGAAGGTAGTGCTTCGTCACCAGATGTGTCAATGGTAATGTGCTTGGTTGGGGGAGGCGTCTGACGGAGCGTATAAAAGACGGGAGAACATCTGACCACCACAGACGGCTTTTTGTGCCCTGGCAAATGAGCAATCGGGGGTTTGTTGATGCCGCCACGGGTGTAGATGTAGACAGTGTTGATTACCTCGAACGTCGGCTTTGCATCCTTTTCTCCTTGGTGCTGGGTCTGATACTGTCCTGAGGGGGTGAGCAAGAGGCTGCCATCAGGCGTAAAGGTGAGCCGCCGAAAAAAGGAAGTCAGGGTCTCGTTCGCATATAGACTGGCATTCTTGATTCCCAATTGTGGTTTGGGGGACGCCTCCATGGGCATCACCGCGGGTAGAGGCAGCGCGGGAGCGGGCGAAGCCGAGCGGCGTGACGAGAACGAAGATCTTCGGCTGTGGCTCACCACGCTAGGAGGATTCATGGGAAGTGGAAACGACGTTGGCGTGCCGGGTGCCGAGGGTCCAGGAGAACCTACAGAGGTGGCGGAATCCATCACGGACAGCTGGCTTCGATAACCAAAGTCTGGCGGGGCGGGGCTGCTCGATGATATGCGTCGCGGAGGCAAGTCTGCTTTTATGTGACTAGCCAGTCGCGGAGGCTTATCATCATGGCTCAATGTGTATTGCCCATCTTTGGTCTTGAGGGAGTAAATATGGACGGATCGATCGGACGACTGGGTAGCAATGTATTCGTTGAGCGGATCCCACGTCACACCCTGGACGTAATGGCTGTGCTCAGCAATTTGCCTAACAAGCGTTCCTGTTGGTTTGTTTCGGTGTTTAGCGGAGAAGCGACTTGGCGGTAGCAATGCTTGAAAAAGGGTCGAGCAGGCTTACCTGAATTGGCGTTGTATATGCGGGCGATGTTGTCCATGCTTCCAATAATGAAGTGAGCAGCGTCAGGTGACCAGGCCAAATCATATATCTCAGCTCCGCTGGATCGGCACATGTGCTTGGCTCTCCAAGATTCCTTGTCGTCTTGTGCGTCGGCGCCAAAATTCGAAGGAGGCAGATCGCTAGGAACCCACAAGATGACATTGCCATCATCACCTGCCGATGCCAGAATTTCGCCTGAGCACAGGGAAGCCGTCGTTAGCTCGCAATGCCAGACGTGGAGAGGGAAAGGTTGCAAGTCGTTTTTGCCAAAGGCCAAACGATGAAGCACCTACCTTTTGGAGCCCAACGAACGACATTGACAGCTTGATTGTGTTTGGACAATGTTGAGAGATAGTCGACTTTTCGTTCGGGACCGTCAGAAATGAGTTTCCAGATGCGAACATGGTTGTCGCCACCGGCCGTGGCGAGGCGACCCTTTCCAGATGGTTCGAAGTGAGCCGAGTAGATGGGGGCGGTCTGGTCGTGCCAAGTGATGTAGAGTGGCGTGGCCTTCATCGTGACAGAGGCGCTTGTCAGGGAGGACGACTATCGCACGGCATGGAGAGAATTGAGTGAGGTCAAGAGTGGATCGAAGCTTGCCAAGCTGTTTGATGCTCTTTTTTTTTTTTTTTTTCTGATAAGGGATGAACGAGAGAGATGGACGAGAGGTGGAATCAGGAGAATGCCGATTAATAAATGTCAGCTACTTGATGTATTGTTCTGGACGGCCCGCGGTCGTGTAGCAGGCAGAAGACGGCAAGCAGCAGGAAGCAGGAAGCAGGAAGCAGCTGGCCAAAGCGGCGTCCTGATGGTACGATGTATGTACGATGTGTGTACGATGTTGGCTGCAGGAAGAGCTACTTGTGAGCGTTTAATGGCGGATGCGTGCTCCGACTCGAGCCGATACCCAAAACGGCTTGCGGGCGAAGGAGGCAATAGCAGATGAGTTGCACGGTGGCGGGCAAAAAGGCGGAAGGTGGACAAAGTTGCCAAGTATGTTAAGAACTTGTGCAAGATGCAAGATGCAGCTGCTGGAGGGTGGCATTGCACGAAGCACAGGGACATTGGAGCATTGGAGTGGACTGGACATGGAAGCATAGGTAGGTAAGTACCTACTTAACATTTGATTGAACCCATAGCCGATAACCGTGACTTGGACAAAGAGGACAAAAAGCGGGCTGGGCAAGACGCGCGCCGTGACGGCTCCTGCGGCTCAGCTCAGCTCATCAGGCTGGCCATTTGACACTGCCTGGCACCTGCACGGGCTGCACGGCCTGCACGGCCTGCAACTGCCTGCAACTGCCTGCAACTGCCTGCACGTGAGACCCGCACAGTGGACGTGGACGCCGCCAGACAACATTGATGTTCCAACCAGCCATGTCTGGTGTATCATGGTCCATGACTTCCGTGGATCAAAAAGAAAAAAATGCTGCTCTCTGCTCTGATCTGGTGCCTGGTCTGGTTGCCCTGCTGGTACTTACTTACATATTCATGTCTGGGTGTCGTCGCCAGTGTCTGGCATGCATGTGCGCTCCATTTCGAAGCCAACTGCACCATTGATGCGTCTGGTCTGATCTGGTCACTATATGTACATATGCATGTATGCGTTCGCCCGCCACGCAGCTGGAATGAATGCCCTGCATGTTCCATGCTCCATGCTCGTCGTCGCTCAATCGCACATCATTGCCCATCCCTCATCCCTCCCATCGTCCGTCCGTCGGCATCAGACACGCAACACACACGCACGACGACAGCTGCACTCATGTTCGGATCCGTCACCTGCTGCGATGCACGCGGTGCATGACAGTACCAGCACTTGACTGCTACTGCCTACCCAAGGTAGGAAGGTAAGTAGGCCATGCTAAGACGCAATGGCTTCATAATGCGGCATAACCCGCCGAATCTAATCTCCGCTACATGTAGCCTGTGAACATGTGCGTTATCGCTCCAGAAGTCCGCATATCATGGCCTCGAGAATGTGCATATCCTGATTCCACCCTCCAGCAACATCAGCAAACGTCCATCGAAAAAAAAAAAAAATCACGACTTGGCCTGGATCGGATTCGTATCACAGCGACAATTCCTGCACTAGCAATGCGATGGATGAATCAACACCACGGATACGTACCGAGTCGAATACTGTCACTCACCTCCCCCCCCCCCCCCCCTTTTTTTTTTTTTTCTCCTTCCCACAGAAGCATCGCAGCCGGCTGGGCTCCTACGGGCGAGACGCTGCAGATATCGGGCCCAGAAATTGCTGGTGTCACGCTAGCTGGTACACACTGCGCAGGATGTCTTTCCTTGTCGTTGACATTCATCTTTTCCCCCCCATCGCGGATCGTCGGCACTGGACGTCTTCCACTATTATGGATATACATACATATGTACATACATTGTACATACATACATACAGTATGATGTATGTATGTATGTATGTATGTATGTATGTAGCTGTTTGGATTGGGACTCGCTGAATCCTTGTTGTTCGTTTTCCAATTGTAGGTCAAGCTTGGATGCTGCTACTTGCGGCTGAAGTCGACGCAAACTGATGTATGGCGCCCTCGGCATCAAAACGTTTGGGCAGTTGCTTATAACTAGTACCTACATTATAGGAGATGCTGCGAGGTACACAATACACCGCTATAGCCCACTGTCTGTGGGAGCGCAGACATCTCACATTACGACGCCCTTGGCCGGCATGATTTGTTCTCCTCAAGTAACCAAACTCTCATGTCCTGGAATCAAGTTGGAGTGCAGGTTGTGGCTGGAATGGCGGACGTGTCAGCCGCTTCACCCACCTTCGTACGAGCCAGTGTGACGTGGCCCTCAGTGACTGACTACCCACTCCGATGAGTCAGAAGGCAGGATTCGGCGTGCAAGTTCGGTAATGACCTATGAGCGATGGTAGGAGATGCTAGATGCTGACGGGATGCAATGATTAGCCTCCGAGGTTGACATGACCAGCAAGAGAAACGTACTGCAAACCACGCTGTTCAGAAACAGTACAAAGGCTCGCCAATTGCACTGGGCGTCGCACCCAGCAGGTGTAAGAAAGAAATATCAAGATATCAAGATATCAAGTGCCTCAAATACACATTTACCCAAGTACTTACGTGCCTAGGCTAGTACTTTACAGACGCGTCTTTGCTGGATTTTGTCCAACTTTTTTTTTTTTTTTTTTTTTTTTGATACATCATGGACGTCAAACGATTGGTCACACAGAAATTACTGGTGGGTTCCATGTTTGCACCAGACTGGACACAAACCAATGGTAAGCGCTTTTTTTGCCTTCAATCTTGATACACATCCAGGGCCCGCAAAGGAAGGCAACCCCTGGGCCCTGGCTGCCAGAATCCGTTTCCAGAATCCAAACAAGCCTTGGCAAGCGCGACTGTTGACCTTCCCACTTGACTCCATCTTGTTTGTGACTCATACGAATGACCAGGGCCCAGGTGCTACGTAAGTACCTACCTAACTGGGTTCCTGGCTATTTACTCACACAGTTGGTATGTAAATACACACACATGTACTCTTGCGGTCTTGCTGGGATTTGTTTTGCAGACGCCACGCAACAAGGTCTCTTTCATCCCGACACCAAGCTCCAACCAACGTTGATCTTTCCTCGTACGAAATCTTGGGGTCTCACTCATCTTGCTGGGAAGCGTTATCAGTTTGTGCTGCCACTTGAAGCTGGTTGGCACAACTGGCGCAACATCTGCCGGAATAATGCTTATCGGCCTAAACGTCTGAACCACCACCTTTACCCGTCATGTCAGCCTCACAACAAACGCCTATTACCTAACTGGCTAGTTATTCGTTTGTGGCGAGACGAAAAAAAAAAAACATTATAACGGATGAACCCTGGGGTGAGACCTAGTCCGAACTAGGATTGCCCGATGACTCCTCGCCACCTGGGGTATTTTAGGCAAGCTTGATAGGCAGCCAGTATTTGCTGATTTTCTTCATCCTGATCTTTTTTAGAAAACTTGCTGACCTTGTATTTAAGCTGCTGCATCGCGGCTCTCTGGCGCCTGGGACTTCTTGTCATCAATCCTGTCTTTCTTTCGTTCTTTTTTGCTGTTTCTTTATTCTTTTGATCTTTCTGTTGCAGCGTTTTCAGCTTCCAACCTGCTTCACGCCGAATCGACCTCGTTGCTTCATTGCGCGTGCATCACTTTCTCCACCAATCAAACAAGCTATTTCTCGCAATTTCAACGCCATATTTGAACCAGTTGACTGGTTGTCTTGTGCCGCCGCAGGGTTGTCGTGCGACGCCTTGTCTTTAGACAAAGGCGCCTCGTAAATACTTCTGGTTTATTTTTCTTTATATACTCTTAATTTGAAAACAGCTAGACGCCTGGGGCTTTGGACAGGTCACTTTCAACATGTCCGATCCATTACTCCTGCCGCTTTGTGCTGCAGGTTTGGCAGTCACCAGTCTGAGTACTTTGCCGTCCCTCTTCGCCTACCTCGCTCAAGCTCGGGATCGTACACCTCGTGACAATTTTTATGAAGATGTTGATGGCAAGAGCACGCCTGAAACAATGGCAGCTTTCTCAAATAAGAAGCCCAAAATCTGTCTTCTAATATTTACGATGGTCGGCTTTGGTCTTTCACTCGCTGCGACCACCTTGTCAACCCTCCATCCACTCGGTGATGGCCTGGCATTGGAGAATTGGCTTTCCAATGGTTGTTGGGTAAAGCTGCCTCAAATCTCCAGCATCTGCTTTTGACTGCCTGGCCTTCGTAATTGTGTGCACATCAGGCGCTTTTTGCTAATCAAACATTGCTTGTCTGTGCTAGGCCGCTATCGTTCTGCAGGCAATTTTCATCAAAATGCAGCACTCACCCGTCAAATCGCACGATTTGGGTTTGTGGGCGTTCCTGTCAAGTGTCACGACCGCCATCGTCACGATTGCCGAAGCCAGCTACGTAAGCAATTTTGCATCGCCGACGAAAAATGCACAGCTTATTGTGCGCATCGCTGATGCCGTTGTAATGATCCCGCTGCTCTTTTCGTGCATTACTCTGCCCCGCCGACCCGAAGTCTTTTATAACGGGCAGAGGGTCGACAAGGAGCGGACGGGCTCGGTTCTGAGTCGATCTACGTGGAGCTGGGCGAACGATCTTTTAAAGACTGCCAAGCGCAAGGGCGATCTCGATCCGAAAGATATCCCCCGACCTGATCATACCATACGAACCGAGAGCCTCGTTGCTGCCTGGAACAAAGCAAATTACCAAGGAAGTTTATTGCGGTCCTTATTCAAGGCTTATGCCGGCCGTCTTGCTGTGCAGTGGCTCATCATTGTCTTTCAATGCATCGTCGGGATTGGTCCGTTCTGGACCATGCTTCGGCTTGTACAGTCGCTAGAGGACCGGGATGCCGGCTCGGAGGCGCCGCGGCAGCTCTGGGGATTGGTATTTCTCATGGGTCTATTTACTTTGGGTGAACAGGTAAGCTACCAACATCACTCTCTGTGCAGCGTTTCCGCCAAATTTGCTCAGCTGAAGTGCAAGCTGACTGCGGTTTCAGTGGCTGGACGGCTGGATTTTGTGGTTCTCTATTTCCAAGTTATTTGCTCCCATCAGAGGACAACTCTCTGCTTTGATATTTGAAAAGTCGCTCCGCCGAAAGAACGTTAAAGCCGCCGAGACAACCGGTGATAGTGAGTCCTCCGGAGAACAGAAGGACGAGAAGAAGGACGAAAAAGACGGTGACGATGACAGCGTTTTGAAGTCCAAGCAAGCCGTCGTGAATCTCGTCGGCGTGGACGCAAAACGCGTCGCCGACTTCGCAATGATGCAGCTCTTTATCGTCAGCAGCATTGGCAAATTGCTGATCTACTCGAGTTACCTCGTCCAACTCATCGGGTGGATCCCATTTGGTGCCGGTATCTTGGCGTGGTCATTTGTTCTTCCAGCCAACACGATTGCAGCAAAGTTTTACATCAAAGCCGAGGCAAAACTGATGGAAAACCGAGACAAGAAGCTGGCCGTGGTAAACGAAGCCTTGTTAGGTATGCGTCAAATCAAGTTCTCAGCCCTTGAAAGCCAGTGGGAGAAGAAGATTCTGGAGATGAGAGAGATTGAAATCTCGTCTCTCAAGAGCGTGTTCAAAGCCGACACCATTATATACTTCTCCTGGATCGCCAGTCCGATCCTTCTAGCTGCCACATCTTTGGCTGTCTATGCCATCACGAATGGCCATCTTGCACCGTCTGTTGCGTTTGTGAGCATCGGGATCTTCAAGAGCCTAGAACTGTCCTTATCAGCACTGCCTGAACTTCTCACCAGTGGCATCGATACACTGGTCTCTGTTGGGCGTATCGACAAGTACCTAAGAGGCCCAGAGATGAAGAAGACGCGGACAACAAACGGCCACGACGTGGCTTTCGATAATGCCACCATTGCTTGGCCCGTCGACGATGAGGTTCCCGAAGAGGAGCGATTTGTTCTGAGCAACATCAGCCTGTCATTCCCCGCCGGGCAGCTATCTGTGATTTCCGGCAAAACCGGCAGCGGGAAGAGTTTGTTGCTCAATGCTCTGCTGGGCGAGTCTGATCTGCTCGAGGGCACGATATTTGTACCACCAACGGCGTCGCCGCTCGATCGTCATGATGGAAAGGCACATCCTGGAAACTGGATTCTTCCCGGGGCTATGGCTTATGTTGGGCAGAGCCCTTGGCTTGAGAGCGCTTCTCTTCGTGACAACATTCTGTTCGGACTGCCTTTTCTTGAGCATCGCTACGATGCCGTTCTTGACGTCTGCGCTTTGAAAAAGGACATTGAGATATTGACTGATGGCGACCAGACCGAGCTTGGTGCCAATGGCATCAACCTTAGCGGCGGTCAAAAATGGCGACTCACTCTTGCCCGAGCAATCTACTCGCGAGCAGAAATACTGATCATGGACGACATCTTCAGCGCTGTGGACGCGCATGTGGGACGTCAAATCTTTGAAAAGTGCATCGCTGGACCTATTTGCAAGGGCAGAACCAGAGTCCTGGTCACTCACCACGTCGCATTGGTCGAACCTGCGACAAAATATCTCGTTGAGCTGGGCGACGGCACTGTTTTGCATTCAGGCCTTACGTCGGACTTGGCTGAGGATGGTACCCTCGACTTGATCAAGAGCCACGAACAAAGTCAACAGCAGGATAATATTCATCCGGACAATGTGTCGGAGGAGGAGGCAACAACAGCCGTGAACTCGAAGAACCACTCCATTGACGAGGTGGACGATTTGGAAGAAGGTGCGGATATTTTGCACAAGATTCCCTCCAAGACAGTCAAGAAGTTTGTCGAGGACGAGACGCGCGCCAAGGGCAACGTCAAGGGACATGTATACAGCACCTTTCTCAGCAGCAGTGGTGGTTGGTTCTTCTGGACTATCTGTGCATTGTTGTTTGTCGCGTTTGAAGCAGGAGATCTGGGGCGTAACTGGTGGGTGCGTATCTGGACTGGCACTTCGGACTTTGCGGCGACGTCTGCTGGCACGTCCTTTCGAGAGCATGGCGTGGCGTACGGTCTGTCTTACCAGCACAGCAATCTGCACCTGGCCATGACCCCATCCATCACATCTCCAAGTTCGACCTGGAGCCAGTCCAAGCATAGCCTCTCCTACTATCTCTGGATCTACGTCGCGATTGCAGCTGCCAGTGGCCTCATCGGTTCTTTGCGTTTCATCTGGTCCTTCATCATGAGTATCAAGGCTGCGAGAAGTCTATTCCGCAGGATTCTCTTTACGATTATGCGGACTCGTCTGCGTTGGCTCGATACCGTTCCGGTCGGTCGCGTGCTCAACAGGCTGACGGCCGACTTTGACATCATCGACAACAGAATCACGACGGACTTGGGCTTCATGGCCGCACACATCTTGGGCCTCTTGGGGGTATGCGTGGCTGCGCTATTGGTCTCCAGTCTCATGATCCCGTTGGCTGTCGTCTTGGTCACCGCGGGTGCCTATGTGGCAACGAATTACCTTGCTGGTGCGCGACCCGTGAAGCGACTGGAGAGCAATGCCAAATCCCCCGTGTTTGAGCTCTTCAACTCGTCCTTGGCCGGCGTGCCAACTCTGCGAGCGTTCCAGAAAACACAAGTATATGTTGAAAGAATGCACAACCTTCTCGACATCTGGGGCAGCATTTCGGTGCACAATTGGACTCTCAATCGTTGGCTTGGCTTCCGCATGGCCTTGATTGGCTCGATATTCACGACCATAGTTGGCATCATCGTGGTTGGTTCGTCGTTTGTCGACGCCGCCCTCGCGGGCTTCACACTGTCCTTTGCGCTGGACTTTTCCGCCAACATGCTCATGGCCATCCGAGGATACGCTTCCCTGGAACTCGACATGAATGCGGCTGAGCGAGTCATTGAATACGCCGAGCTCGAAACAGAAGACCTGGGTGGTGAGATACCACCAGCAGCATGGCCGGCCACAGGCAGCATGGAGGTGAAAGACCTGGTTGTGGGCTACTCGGACGATCTGCCTCCGGTTCTCAGGGGCGTGTCGTTTGATGTGAAGAACAATGAGCGAATCGGCGTCATTGGTCGTACCGGAGCAGGCAAATCGTCCCTGACGCTGGCCCTGTTTCGATTTCTCGAAGCCAGATCTGGCCAGGTGAAGATTGACGGGATCGACATTTCCAAGATTCGTCTCCATGACTTGCGGTCTCGCCTGGCGATTATCCCGCAGGACCCGGTGCTCTTTTCTGGCACCATTCGCACAAACTTGGATCCTTTCGAGGACCATAGCGACGAGGAGCTCAAGGATTGCCTATCTCGAGTGCATCTAGCCGAGTCTGAACCATCCACACCCGCGAACGAGCCATCACCAGCCGCAGGATCGGTCGCGGCCCCCAAAAACGCCAACATCTTCCGCGACCTGTCGAGTGGTGTCTCAGAGTCTGGCGGCAACCTATCACAGGGCCAACGTCAGCTTCTCTGCATCGCACGTGCCATTGTTTCACGACCCAAGATCATGGTTCTGGACGAAGCGACTTCTGCTGTCGATATGGTGACAGATGCTCTTATCCAACGCAGCATTCGCGAGCAATTCACCGACAGCACCCTGATTGTCATTGCACACAGGCTGAGCACTATTGCCGACTTTGACCGGATTCTCGTGCTCAGCGAAGGCACCGTTGCAGAGTTTGGAAGTCCCCGTGAGCTATGGGACAAAAAAGGCGGCATATTCCGAGACATGTGCGAGCATAGTGGTGAGATTACCAAACTAAAGGAGGTTATTCTGGGCAAGTCAAAATGAGAAGAAAAACGGGGAAAACGGTGGCAAGTATTTTTAGATTTTGAATCTACGTTGTGTTTCGGGTATTTATGTCAATTATTTCCGGTCGTTTTTGTCCGCTGCAGATAACGAATTGCTTTTTTATTTTCTTTATTTTTTTTTTGGTCGGTTTCTGTCTGCTTCCTCGCTGCCAGATTTGTGCTTATGGGCTGTGTTCATCTAAGCATAAACTCGGCGGAAGCTAGTATGAGGTGGGTAGTCGCATTTTGCCTTGATGAACGAAAACGGAGACGGGAGACAAATGGCGGCGGTCCTTTGTTTCTTGGTTTGCAGGGTGGCATGAATTTTGGGCGGACAAAGTGTAAACGCAATAGATACATAACCAGGTCGATACCAATAGAGAAAACGAAATGTGATGGGTCATGGATCATGGGAAGTCGGTAGCAGAGGCTGCGGCGGACTGCTCTACCTCTGCCACACGAGGAGCGCTTTTGGATTTAGAAATTTTCAATTCATGTCCCTGTTTCTTTTCTTGTTCGTTGCTTCTTTTTCGTTGTCTTTGCCACGTGACAAGCAAAGTTGACCACCCTTGGCGACATGTCGTACAGGCACGGAATATAATAACACTGCGGCGCTATAACCATGAGCGATTTGCAGAAAAATGAAAAGAAAATACTACAAAAAAGAAAGAACAAGAAAAACAAACTAAATAAACTGATGACAGGATCGGCGGCCCTCGGACAACATTTCTGTGTAGGCGAGAGCGGGCGCTTGTTTTCAAAAAA
>SRPU01000974.1:0-12187 GCA_018360185.1 Claviceps lovelessii
ACTGGCTTTGCTGGCTAGCAAAGCCCCCCTATAAGATGCTTCTATAAGCGCTATAATTATAGCACTAATAGTGAGGAATCCCCTGTAAATATCCCTGTTATTTTCAACATTTTCTTTAATATAAAATAAAATATTTAAGGTCTCTAAAGGTCCCCTAATTCCTATACTTAAGAATTCTTTTATTAAGGTATTCTTAGGGATATTATATATTATTATATTAGTAGTGTTTTTTAAGCGTTTTAAGCTATTTTTTAGTATAGTACTTTTAATCTCTAGCGCTAGGTTTATTCTTTTAAAAAGGCATTTAAGCTTAGCTTTATAAATAATGCCTTTTATTATTTTTTACTTAGTATTAATTATTATAAAATCTATAAAGTTCTAATAAATTATTCTTTTAATAATAAGGGGCTCTAGGTATATTTAAAGGTTACTATTAATATATTAATATTTAGTAAGAGTTTAAAGGTTCTTAATATTCTCTTATAATAAAAAGGTTTTTTTTCTATTCTTAATATTAGAAAAATCTTAGTAGAAAGCCTAAAAATAGTGTATTTATTATAGCTAGTTTTTAGTAATAAAGCTAATAATTAAAGAATTTAAACTAATAGGTAGAAGTTACTAGTTTTCTTTAGTTATTAATATAAGGTTTATAGTTTTTATTAGTAATTCTTATATAGTAAATAGGCATATAAAAGAAATAGTAATTACCACTACTTATTATATACTAAATATTATATATAAATAGGGGGTACTTATATAATAGGTGTAGTATATTATAAAGGTTATCAAGAGAGAACACTTAAGTTATAAATAGGTAGTTAAGTGTATGTATAGTTAAAGTTGTTGTTCTCTAAGCTAGATACAACGAAACCCTCCTTTATGAGGTGAGTTCCGCCTCTGAGGATAGACCGTAACAATAGTATTATATAACTACTATAAAATAGTTAAAATAAAGAATATTATAATTTATATAGTAGTTTTTTATTTACTTATTAAGTCTTATTTAAAGCTAAATAAGCTTTACTATATTTACTTATATACCACCCCTAGCTAAATAAAGCTTTTATTTAAAATAAATAAAGAAATTTATAAATTCCTTATTTAGGTATTACTTTAGTTAATTTAGCTTTATAACTATATACTTCTTTTAGTAAGGGTCTATAAATATAATATTAAAATAGTTAAGAAAATAACTAGGTATATACTAATAGTTACTATTAAGCTTAAAGAATAAAGTAACCTATATTTAAACCTTAAGTAATAGGTTTTAGTAAATAAGAAACTATTTATTATAATTAATACTAATAAAGTCTAAGTTAGCCTTTAGCTTATATATTATAAAGCTTTACTAAGCTTAAAATAAGGCCTCATTTTTATTATAAGGGTTTGTTATGGTCTAGGTCTTTGACCTAACCTTAGTAAGGCTGCGAACCGTGCGCAGCTGGCACCCACCCTAGCGTGCAACCGACCAATATAGATGTCAATTGATCAGATCTTGCCAACCTAATCAATGCGTATCCTTTTGCCTTAGCTTGCAGCTGGCGCAGCTGGCAAGGGGATCCGGGAGACCGGTATTGACTGCGCAGACATCCGCGATGACCCAATCGGGTTAGTCCATAACAGGGTTTTCTATTAAAAGTAGTTTTTATTTAAATTATCTTTAATTGAAATATATTAAAGTATTTATATAAAATACCTATTTTATTAAGGCTACTTAGTAGTATAATTCTTTAAGCTAAGCTACGATTAAAGTAATAGTTTTATAGAAATAGTATAGGTTCTTGTTAAGCTAGTCGCTTAGGAATCAGGGGCGATTAGGTAGGACGAATATAATAGGAATCGGTATGCATTCAAAATGGTAGGGCTAGCTGCATATTCAAGCTAAGACTTGTCCTCCTTTTCCTTAGAGGTAATTCCCTATTAAATCCCTAGAGAATATCCCCTTATTCCATAGTATCTTCATTCTATAACACGCCACTAATGTGTAGATATCTAGTTTATTCCGATATCCAATTATCTCCAATTGGGTATAGAATCGTTGGCGCAAGGTGGACCGACGAATGTGACAATTGGGTCTGATTCCCTCCATTACTGGATTAGGCATAATAATTATTCCCCCCTCGCGACAACATCAACCTAATGTTGTTTTTTGATTGGCCCCCATTTTTGTTTGTTTTCATTTCCGTTTTAGGACTAGTAATATACACTGATCTAGTGCACAATTGTGGACCTAATAGACATTATTTAGTGGGGTGAAAGATTTCTATTTTTTAGCGTTTTCCTTTTCCTTTATGCCCCTTGTTCCCTTATTGATTATCTTCTAATTCCCAATATATTTTATAGAATCTTTTCTATTTATACCCAATTTATTTAACAATGTCAGAATTATCTAAGAGACCTCTCGCAATGCCAGCGTCTAGCGTTAAACCCTTAAAGGACGGGACCTAGAAGGTCTCGGACCTAAAATCATTAGGTGATTTAGTGGGTTGTCGCGGAATTGTGACAGAAATCGAGAAGATTAATCAATTAAATGGGACCGAATTATTGAAAATTCAATTTCCTTAAGGGCCCATTAAATTAGGTATGTTTTGACTTCATTCCAATTCGGAGTACATTCTCATATGAGTTGTTTTGGTTAGTTCATCATTCAATTATATTCAATCCCACATCCAATACTAGTTTTATCGGCCGCCCTGCATTAGAATGCCAAGCTAAATCACGACGCAATTCTGCATCCAATGCTGGCACCGATTCTGGTTCAAATTAGAGACTTTTTTCTTCGTCCATGCGTTCTGCCCCAAGGGATAGGACATTCACCATTAAATCGGACAATGAATTAAGTTCCCCACTTTCTCACACTCACCGTTACACTCTAAAGCGCAAAGAGGAGAAACAGAAGAAATCGGCCAAAAAAGCTATTAAAAAGATTCGCCTTAGCAATTCTGCATCCAAATCCTTGGGGATTTAGGTTGTTTTTACAACCCCAAAAAAAGAAAAGGAGTCGCATTCAACTACAACTCCCACGCCTACTCGTACAGAATTAAGCAAATTCGTACAGGATTGGGCCAGAACTGTGTTGGAAGACACCACTATTGCCGTCCAAGCCAAAGAGTGCATTTAGTGTCTGAAAATGACACTAACTGGTTTAGAAATTGCGGTAAAGGAGGGGCAATTTGCCTCCCTTTTTTCCACTTACAAAGACGTTCCCAACAGTATGAAATATTATCACTGCACTTTAGGTGCGACTTTTTGCTATAATGTAAGTATTGGCATCAGATTTTATTGATAATTTCCTAACGATTTGCTTAGATGCCTTGATTGCTATTGGTATATCGCAATAATTTTGTCAACGCGCGCAAATTCGTGGATAATTTGATGTATTCTGCCAGTGACGAATTTATGTCATTGGGGCGAAAGATGCAGGAGCATTTCTGCAATCTTTTTTCCTCATTTATGCAGTTTGTTCTGGACCATTGCCGTGACAATGGTTTCCGCTTCAACCAGAAATGGTCGGAGGTAAGGAATTCGAAAAATGTGTTTTTTTTTTTTTTTAATAATTCTAATTGGAGGTGGAATCATAGGCAAATATCGACAAATACAACAATAAAGTAACCGCTGCTTAATCGGTCCGCGAAAATTTGTTTGCAATACCTAAAAAAATGGTAAGTTTTTCTTCCCCTTTTGATTCTTAACTAATTTAGGTGGAATAGTTAAGCGAAGATCGAGCCGAATTTTGGCGTAATTGGTTGCCACGTTTGGCTGGCACCAATTGTCATTTGCAAACGTATAGGATAATGGTCTTAATTTTTATCGAATTGATAGCCACTTTTAATGAGGACATAGAAAATGTCGATCTTAACGCGACTTTCAAAAGAATCTTTGCTGAAACTTTAGCAGATTGAGGAACTAAGAATTTTTTTGTAATTAGAGTAAAATAAATAGGTAAATGTTTTTTTTTTTATATAAAAAAATAGGAATAAATTTAATAGGAATAATAACAAATGAATGTTAGTTAGTACGAATGGTCATTGATTTTTGTAAGATTTGCCCGAAGTTATTCCAAGGGATATTTTTCGTGGTCTGCTGCGTTTTCAAGGACCCTTACGAATTCTACTCTTCTTAGATTCAGTCAACATCGCATAATATTCGTTTAGCAAACCACTAGCATTCTATAATGCTGCAGCTTCTAACCACTAATCATATTCAGAGGGCCATCCCTTCCATTTGACCAGGTAATACAATTCCCTTTAGAGGAAACAATGTAATTTGATTCGGTCAACCTCCCATTCTTCGGAATCGTTATCCAGGTCAGGAACGGGTAAATTCTATTCTTCTTCTTCATTTCTAGAGGTCCATTTCTCAAGTGAACTAACGTAGAATACATTATGCATCCAAGATAATTGATTCAGCAATGCTAATCTATACGCCTGCTTTCCAATTCTATCTAGAATTCAAAATAGGCCAATAAATTTTGGAAGCAATTTCCGTTTTTCTTCTTTAAATTATAAGTTCTTTATACTTAAGAGTACAAATTCTCCTTTTTTAAAAATTATCTCCTAATGTTTTTAATTATAGTATTTTGCCTGCAATTCATTTATTTATGCCTATTATACTTCTAATTTACTTCTTAGTGCATATAATTTTTACACTTAGCTTTTAGCTTTGGGTACTCCCCCCTCTAGAGAATCGTCCTCGATTATCCGAAATTCTGGGTTGTAACCCATGAGCGCTATATTTAGGCTTATGTTTGTGGTTGCATTTTTAGCATTATTGCACGCAAATTATGCAGTTTTCAATAATAACGGCCAAATATATTCTGATTCGGTAATAAATGCACGTAAGTAGAATTCCAACGTTTAGTTTGCTCTTTCTGTTTGTCCATCTGTTTAAGGATGAAATGCTGTTAATAGTCAGCGTCTGATTTTAGAGATGAGACATAATTCTAACTAGAATTGACTAGTGAATACACTGCCCCAGTCGGAAACGATTCCTCTCAGCGCGCCAAATGCAAGCTTAACCTCATTATAGAACAATTCTGCTAGTTCAACTATAGTAATCGAACATAATATAGGAAAGAACATTATATATTTAGTATATCTATCCACGATTACAAGGATAGAATCAACCACAGTTTTCTTCTAAATCGTTTCGGGCAATTCTATAACAAAATCTATTAAGATTTCCGTCTAGGGCCTATTTAGAATGGGTAAATTTTCTAGTTTCCCATATAGTTTATGCCTTCTAGCTATAGTTTTTTAGCAAATAGCACAAGATTTAATATAATCTCTAACTTTAGCGTATAGATTTATCTAATAGAACTTTCATTTAAGAAGTTCTAATATCCTTTTTATGCCAAAATGGCCTGCTAATGGATCATTATGGTAAATTTAGAATAAAACCAATTTAAGTGCTTCCAAGTTTAGGACAAACACTCGATTATAATGTCTTAGAATTCCATTTCAGTCTATAGACTATTATGAATTCTAGTGGCCACAGACTTGCTTTAGCTAGTCTTGGGTCCACGCATTAGATTTCTAAGCTCTGAGTACTAGATTCAACAGTGATTCGGAACTATTTAGATCATAAAGATCTTCTTTTCCTTTCATCTGTTTAATCAGTATTTAGTCAGGATAAGGTAGCAACCCTACATCCTCTATTAGTCCCTTTATAGTGAGGGCACCAATCTTTACCTGCTTCCTTACTCTAGCGATTCAGGGTACAAGTACCACATTAATTTATGCAACCTTTGCACGTAATTCTAACATTAATTCTTCAGTATTCTCTGCTTCAGGAGAAATATAATCAGGCCGCTACAAAGGGGCGTCTATAGGATTTGTGACCCCCTTTCAATGTTAAATAATAAAATTATAAGGAGTAAGGAATACACACTATCAGGACTGTCTCCCGTTTAATTTTAGGGTTTTTATAAAAGATTAGAAATTAAAATAATTAGTTAATACTTTGATTTCTATAGGTGCTCCCTTAATATAATGTCTCCAATAACGGAATAATTCAACAATCGCCAGCATTTCTTAATCTAGCGTACTATAGCGCGTTTCAGCAGGTTATAACTTTTAAGACCAAAAGGCCACTAGGTAATAAATGCCTAACAAATCTAGTTAAGACAAAATACCAGCAATAGCAAATTTCAACGCATCCGTTTTAATTTAGATAGGCAAGTCGGGATTAATGTAATATAGTAGAGGGGCTTTAGTAAAAGCATTTTTAAAAGTTTAGTATGCTTATCGTTCCTCTTCCCCTAAGTGTACTATTCCTAGTTTCTTCCTATTTTAACTCCCTTTTAGGAGAGCTGTTAATAGTGCTGCAATAGCAGAATATTTATAAATAAATTATCAATAAAAATTGCAGAATCCTAAGAAAACTTAGATATTACAATATATCTTAGGTTCAGGCCAATTAGTAACAGTTTTAATTCATTTTAGATCTATTTAGACCCCTTCCCCTATTAGGATAAATCCTAAGAATTCGACTAATTGCTAATAAAACTCGCATTTGTTAAGATATACAAATAGATTAGCCTCCCCAAGTCAATCCAGAATTTGTTTCAAATATGTAGTGTGTTCTTCTCAGGTTTTTAAAAAGACTAAAATATTATCTAAATAGATAATACATATTATATCATTAAGACCACAAAGGGCTTAGTTAATATAGTGTTAGAAAGTCGCAGGTGCGTTCATTAATCCAAATAGCATTACTAAATATTTATAATAACCATAATAGGTACAGAAAGCAGTTTTCTATTCATCTCCTTGCGCGATTTAAATACAATAATAAGCTTCTTTAATATCCAATTTTAAAAACCATTTCGCTCCTAAGATATAGTCTAGGATCTCGGAAATAAGCGGTAATAGGTAATAATTCTTAATAGTAATGTTATTTAGTCCCCAATAATCAACATATAATCGCAAGGAACCATCTTTCTTAGGCATAAATAAAATTAGTGCGCCCGCAGAACTCTTTAAGGCTTGGATATAACTAAGTTCCAGGTTCTTATCCAAATAGGTTCGTAATGCTTAGAGTTCTGCTAGGGATAATGGGTAAATTGGGCCATATAGAGGCTTAGTCCCCAGTTCAAGATTAATAGTGTAATTAGTATCCTAGTAGACAGGCAGATTCTTAGCTAATTCCGTTTTAAAGACCCGTTTATATCCCTAGAGTTCCTTTGGAATAGCAAACGCATATTTAGTCTAGATATCTTTAGATTTAAATAGTAATAGTTCTTAATTTGTAAACAACGCATATACATGCAGTAGTTAAGTTGCTTCCCTACAGAATTTTTTAGCATTTAGTAACACAAAATTATTAGGTTTCAAATTAAACCACTATATTTACGTGGCAGGTTACAGGAAGATATTAAGGTCTTCTAACGTAGGCATTCCTAACAAAATTACGTCCTCTTCTAAGTTAATTCTAATACAATACCGAGTAATGGTCCGTTTTATACCACGTAAATCAACTAAGCATAACAGTAAAGCCTACATATCTAAACTAGGAATATTTTAACTATTAACGGTTTTAATCAAAATAGATGCTCCCCTTTTCCTTTTTAATCCCTATTTTCGCGCTAATGGGAGACTAATTACATTAGCCTCTATATAGGTATCTAAATTTATACAAATCACTTCCGGTTTCCTACTTAATAGAGTAGCATTAACCTTAAAACGTAGCAACACCCTTAGAGATTCATTAGTTAAGCATTAGGTGTTATGCTTAACCCCTTAACTTTTCCCTTATTTATCTTCTTTTTAGATTTTTCCTTTTTTACTTTAGTATTCCTAACTTAGGCAATAGATGTTTTCTTAGGACATTGTGGCTTAATATGTCCTAATTCACTATATCCATAGCAAGTAACCTTTGCGGTATTATTAGGGTAAGATTTTAACCCGTCTTTTAAGGAATTATTCTAGGACATAGCGGCTTTCTTTAGGTCCTATTTCTTTCTAAGGTAACCCGTTTAGGGTTGTTTAGTATTAGTACTCCCTAAAGGAGCAGATTCAGCAATTCTCTTCCTTCGATTCCCTAACTTAAGGGCTTTCCAATATTAGGTAGCTAATCCCACGATTTCTTCTTAAATCTTAGGGATTTCTAGGGCTAGCATTCTTATGTGGCAACAGAGCGGTTCTTTTAATTTCGTAAAGAATTGTAAGGCCCTCTATTATTTATTTTTCTAAGGGAAATGCTTTTTAAGGGAATTTAGGTAAATATAGAAATCCCTTAGAGACTATCCCTCTCTTTATTTTGCAAATTTTAGTTATTAAGCCAATCTAACTTTATAATTTCTAGAATCTTTAATTAGGGATAAGGTTTATTTTAGGAATTTATCCTAATTATTTTTCTAGGTCTCTTTTTAGTCTAGATCTTCTTTAATAAATTAATTCTAACGAGAGTAACAATTAAGTTCTATATAGTTATAAGCAAGGATAATTTTCTAGTAGTCCTTTTAATAACGCTTAGGCGCGCCGTCAATTGCCTAATGCAAATCATTTATTCAATCCTCTCTTTTCTATAAGGTGGTATTTAGTTCTAATTTAGTAATATTGCTAACTTTTACTTCTTTATTGCTACTAGTGTGCAAATTATTAGACAAATAACAAACATAACGGGAATAGTGCTCCATTCCTAACTAATTTAGCAGGGCATTCTTTAGTTCCTATTCTTATGTTCGCAATCGCTAGATTTCTTCGAGCTATTGGATTCGCTACTGAATAGCCTGTTTCTCCAACATAGTCTTGGTTTCTATGTATTCCTTAGTTAGTCCTTAGTCCTAGGACAAGGATTCTCCCTAACTATAAGTCCGTATACATAACATTCTAACTATATTAACTTCCTAGGTAATTGCTTAAAGAAGTCTTAGAATGTTAAGCTAGTTGCTTAGAAATTAAGGGCAATTAGGTAGGATAAATATAATAGAAATTAGTATGCATTTAAAATAGTAGGGCTAGCTGTATATTTAAGCTAAGACTTATCCTCCTTTTCCTTAGAGGTAATTCCCTATTAAATCCCTAGAGAATATCCCCTTATTCCATAGTATCTTTATTTTATAACACGCCACTAATGCGTGGATATCCAGTTTATTCCGATATCCAATTATCTCCGATTGGGTATGGAATCGTCGGCGCGAGGTGGACCGACGAATGTGACAATTGGGTCTGATTCCCTCCATTACTGGATTGGGCATAACAGTTCTATATATTACTTAATTAGGCTGTTTATTTATAATAGTAAGGGTTTATTATATTATATATATAAATAAATATTATAAATAATATCTTAATAAATAATAATTATTATAAACTAGCCTAAACAGCTACTATAATTTAGTATTAATAAAGTTATTATTATTTATAAAAAAAGAAGGAAAACTACTATTCCTCTTTACTATATATACACTCTATATATAGTATATATCTATCGTCCAAGCCCTATAGGTATAATAGATCCCCTTATATGCCCCTCTCTTGCTCCGCTAAGGATCCGAGCCGCTAGCTCGAATATATCACAGAATGCCATAAATATATCTACATTAAAAGCATATTATAAAATTAAGGTTAATTTCTAAGGGATTTCAAAGGGAAATCTCCCTAACTAGTAAGGAAGAAGGATAAGTCTTAGTTTAAATATACAACTAGTCCTACCTTAGCAGACGTGGGAAATTTCTATCATATTCGTCCTACCTAATCGCCACTGATTCCTAAGTGACTAGCTTAACAGTATGCCGATTATTTATGTACACAATCCTTTCACGTAATACATTCTTGTAACATTCTTGTATGATTCATTAATTCCCAGCACACCATGTATAAAAATCTATCATTCATGAATATATTATGTTCAAGGACACTCCTCGTCTCGACAGCAACGCACTATCGGTGTCCTCGTAGTACAACTAGACAGACAGACAGACAGGACGTGTCATTCATGAGAAAAGATGACCATGCTAGAAACAACATGATGACATGACGCTCATGCTTCAAACAAGATGAACAAAAAATAAGAAGACAAGTGAAAAAAGAAACGCCAAGCAGAAAACGCCCGCAACCGAGGAAAACCCAGCATGCTCTTCATTTCATTGTTTATAATTCCATGGATTTGTCCTTTGGCGTCCAGCTGTATTCCACGATACCGGGTCCGGGCTGTAAACCAAGAAAGTATAACCCAAAGCGCCACGCTTCGTTCACGGTGACACGGAATCTGAGCAGCGCGTGTTTTGTCAGTGTGGTGCAAGAAGTGGGGGGAATGAAAGAAGCGGAAGCAGAGAGAGTGTGTGTGTGTGAGAGAGAGAGAGAGAACGAAGAAAACGAAGAAACTCACAGTATAATGGGCACGTGCCACCATGTATGAAGAACCACCTTGACGGATTGTCGAAAGAGTGCGATTTCGTAGGAAAACTGATCCGAGATGGATTGACTTCGAGGGCCTTGTGCTTGCATCTCCAATAGCCTCTCCCACGGTCCCGTTGGGGGCGGGTCGGTCGTCGTCGGTTCGCTCTCGACCTTGTCGTGGCCCGGCTTCTCGTCCTGTGTGTTTCCCGAAGCCGGCGAAGCAGGTGCAGACGGTGCAGACGGCGCAGACGGCACGGACGGCTCTTCGTCCATCTCTGGCAACGTCTCGCCATTCTCGGCAGCAATCATCTCTCTAAACTTCTGGATAGCCATCATGGACTGGCTCAGACGAGCGTACGTGTTGAACAGGGCTACCAGCTCGGTCCGTTTCAGGACAGGAATGTTTTCGCTGTTGTTGTCGAATTCGAAGAGCACCTTCAACGCAGTGCCATAGCCATTCGTCTGGATCTTGCCCCAAAGCCTGCATTTGTCGCACCCCACGCAGTCCATGAGTCGGCTGACGTTGCGGAACCGGTTGCGGAAATCCTCCTTAAGAGATGGACCCTCCCCGTTGACAAACATCAGACTCTCATCAAAAATCTGAGGGATGCTGCCGGCGTTGGTCGTGACCGCTTCTACTTTGGCCCGGGTGGCCCTGTCCTCGCTGGGATCGCCAGTGCAAAATGTGTAGTCGGAGCCACGGAGAAACGGCCCAAGCTTCGCCACCGCTCTGGTGACGAGCGCGTAGTTGAAGTACAGGTTGCTGATACGGTCCCAGTGTCCGTGGAGGCGCTCTTTGTAGCACTGTAGGTTGGGCTGCCACAGTCCCGTGGTCTGGTTGAGAAAGTCCCAGCACAAGTGCGTGCTGATGCTTGCGTGCATGCCAGACATGACTCGGTAGAAGACTCTCTTCTCGAGGCACTCGTCGTCCACCTCATACCCTGTTCTGGCGACAAAGGGAACGTTGGGTTCGTGTGCGCGCTGCAACTGCAGCTGGGCCTGTCGACCGGCGGCGGTCATGACATGCTTGAAGTCTTGGGCAGCGGGATTGTAGTTGGGTGACATGCCGAGGTTCGCCGAATGGGGGAAAGAGCTCTTCTGGAAGCAGTTTTCGCGGTAGACGGCATCCCAGACTTGCCGAGCACCCTGTCCTGCATAGCCGGTGAATCGCTCGGGATTGCGAAGTAAGCTCACATAGTCACCCGGCGAGGTGGAGCTTTCATCCTCGAGGACACAATAGTCTCTCTCGTCGCACTCGTCGTCGTACTCAACAACACAGCTCTCGCCAACATTCTCTCCGAGTTCTCCGTGCAGCGGTCGTGAGGGGTTCTTCTTTTGCTCTTTCCGGCCGGGATGTTTGGCCAGGGGTCCTTCCAGTTTGCTGAGCTCCTTTGCTCTCCAAACCTCGGGAATCTCGTCCTCGTTGTCAAGGGTTTCGACGGCACATCCTATGTTGCCGCAGATGCCGTTCTCGTCGTTCCAAAAGGGACACTTTTTGTTGAACAGGTTGAGACGATAGTGAGAGAAGAAATCCGTCGTCCGCGTCAGGTCTTCGAGGGCGGGCTTGACGCGACTGTTCAACTTTTCGAGTGTCGCATACGAGGCGCAGGCATCTTGCACAATGGATTTGGGGCTAATCTAGAAGATACAAGCGGACTGGTTAGATGAGAATGGCTTGCAAAGAACAAGGCAACTGTTTTCTTTTCTTTTTTCTCCTTTTTTCACCTTGCTTTCGTTTCTTTTCTTTTCGTTGCTTTTTTTTTTTTTTTTTTTTTTTTTTTTTTTTTTTTTTTTTTTTTTTTTTTTTTTTTTTTTTTTTTTTTTTTTTTTTTTTTTTTTTTTTT